>CM021105.1:342009011-342198908 GCA_007115665.2 Sequoiadendron giganteum | reverse complement strand
TTCTATATTTGTGAAAAATTGATGTATTTTTTTACCACAGTTCAATAGTTTTTCAAGTTGTTAATTTATTGAGTTATTTCCAAGTTGCAAATTCTTGGTCTAGCAAGTCCAATAATGTAGAAAATAATAATAATTTACCTTAGATTGAAGGATCAAAATAAAACTCGATGAGGGTCAATTCAAATTAGGGTTCTAAGATGAATCTTGGGGTCAATATGAGGTTCAAATTTGGTGTTAGCGTTAGGGTTACAATTGGGTTACAATTTAACTTTTCATTGTTTCCATGTGACAAGCTTATTATATAAGATCTAACCACATGTGACAACCACATGATATAATGTGGTTGTCACATGTGCTATAGAACACACACATTGCATGTTGCATTATAAGGCCGATGAGTCAAGTATGCAAATATAGAGTCGTGCTTATGCAACTGATGTGAACCTTTCTATTGCAGACATGGTGCGCTTGAAGCAGACCGCACGTAAGTCCATAGCTGGAAATGCTCGATATTTACAATGTAAAAAGGAGTGAGCCGCATTGACGAGAACAGTAGAAGGAACAAATGTAGAAGGTGAAGGTTGGCTGAAGGATGATGAAACCTTCACTTATGCAATGGAGAGAATTCAGGATGTTAGGGCAGAAATTAAATGGTCGGAGAAAGCAACGGCTTCTATCCAAGCAGATTTAAACAAGAATTTACCCCCTAACCGTTCTGTACCAAGTGAAAATAGTTCGAATAATCCTCCTAAGAAATAAAAACATGATGAGGAGCACCTACCAGTGCAACCTCCCTCGGAAATAATTGTCATAAGTTCCGATGAGTCCGAAGATGATACTTCGCTTGCACCGTGAATAAGTGAAACACAACTTATCTATGAAATGTATGCCTTGGTGTGGCAATTTTTTTTGAAATGAACAACTTTGACTAAATGGAATTCATATTGCATTGGGAAATACTCATAGATTGCAATTGAAGTGCTAAAACTATGTTCATATATTTAAGATTCTATAACTAACAATGATACTGATCTTTATAACCTGTTACTTATGTTTACAATTTCATTTATTGTTTAGATAATGGCCACACAAAACAAATCTCCTTGCAGTGAACCATCAGTCCACCGGATAGAATCCCATGAAGAGTCAACAAATTCAAGCACACGTGTGCCAAGTCCAATAGACAAGTTGTACACGTCAATTGAAGACCACTCAAAACAAATCATTACCGAACTTTACGATGTTGCACTGCTTGCAAGTGCAATAGAACGACAAGAGATTGATGACATGGAAGACATTGCTCGTAAATTACATGCAACATGCAAGAAAGTTGCAGGGTTCTCTGGTTTTTTAAGAGAACTTTACTATGTGGAGCAATACGAGGAACCAAGAATTGCAAAAAATGTGATTGACGAATTTATTTCATACTTGTATCATAATTAGGTTAGGCACATATGAAGCATATAGAATGGTGTTCAATGCTTGGGTCAATCTTATGAATAATGTTTTTTCAATAATGGACATGTAGTCCACTCACACGAAAGTGTACTATTTATTCGATATTGCTAGCAAAAGTTTCAACATTGTAGTTATCTTTTGAAGTGTATTGACTATTACAACCACTACTATGATCTCTATTGATAACTCACCAACCTCCTACAGTAAAAAAAAATTGATACAAAAAATTTGCTTGCACTTCTCTTTGAAAATTCAATTAAAATTCAGACAAAAAAAAGCATACATATTTTGATAACCTGTTACTTATTTATGAGTTTCATTTATTGTTTAGATAATGGCTAGCCACAATGAATCTCCTTTTAGCGAACCAACAGTTGAACAACTAGAAGCCCATGAAGAGTCAACAAATTCAAACACACATGTGCCAAGTCCGATAGAGAAGTTGTACACGTCAACTGGAAACCACAAGAAACAAATCATTACAGAACTCCATGCTGCTGCATTGCTTGCACGTGAAATAGAACGACAAGAGATTGATGACATGGAAGAAATTTCCCGCAAATTACATGCAACATGCAAGAAAGTTGCAGAATTCTCCATTTTTTTAAGGGAACTTTATTATGCTGAGCAATACAAGGAACCAAGAGTTGCAAAAAGTGCTATTGATGAATTTATTTGGTACTTGTATCATAATTAGGGTCGGCAAATGTCAATCATCTAGATGATTGTTTAATGTTTGGGTCACTTTTATTAACAACATGTTGCGGTAGACATTCATGTCTACGTTCTACAAAAATCGTTCAAATGTTTTGTCTGTAGATGGCAAGCATGAATCACTTGATTTAATGAACAATATTTTCATATTCAATTAAATATCAAATTTTGCAAAACACAAAGCAGTTATTTTGGATTTACATGACCTACATGATATATAAATATTCACAAAAGCACAAGCATGAGCCCATTTAATTCAAGGACCAATGTCCAAAACACATCAAATGTTTCATTATATCTTCTTTGTCGTAGAATCTATTCATGTAAGTATGCTTCACGTATACTTCTTATGTAATAGTCATGTCAATGTGTATTCTATGTACAAAACTTGCGATTGCAATGTTCTTTGATATCAAATAAAATTCATTTAAAACAAAAAGTAGACTAACCTTGGAAAAACATCAATCTAACGAATCCAACTTCAATGATTTTGTAGATATGGTGCGACCAAGATTGAATTTTGAAACAGAGAAGCAAAGAAAACAATATCAAAGAGAATATCGTAGAGAATATCAAAGAGAATATAGAAAACGACGACGGGAACAAATGACAAATGTCACAGTACAAGATGAAAGACATGGAGGTGTACAAGGAAACATACAAAACCCAAATGGAATCCTTCACGATGATTTTAAAAAAATGCAAACACAATTTCGACAGCAATTAGATAACTTGACAAAACTAGGCATGTGTTATATTTTCCAAGAATGCAACCTAGGAATGAAATTATTTCATACCTCTGAAGGTGTAGTTTGTAATAGATGTTGTCAAGAGAAAGGGAACCATAGATTTTCAACATCGAATAATATGGATCCTGGGCAACAACCAGAAGAACTCACGAACTTAACGCAAGTAGAAGAAATGTTGATTGCACGTGTTAGTCCAATATTACAAGTTACCCATGCAGTCAGTGGTCAATATAAATACAAAGGACACACAATAAGCTTTCCACAAAATGTCGAATATGTTGCAAATGTTTTGCCACGAACAATAAGAGAGCTACCAATCATCATTGTTCGAAGAAGAGATCAACGTGGCACAAATTATAACTTCACAGTAAATAGGGATCATGTGTATAAGGCATTAAAATACAAAGTAGACCATGACAAGTTTTATTCAAATGTCAAAATCAATGAAAATTCTCTCAATGATCTCATAGGAAATTCAGATGAAAATATATTCAACAAATTACAAACAGTGCATATGGGATTTGATGCTGCTTCAAATGAAATTATATTTGCCGGTCCAATCATGGACATGGATGAAGGAAATATAATTGAGCACACAACATCAATGGCTTCGAGAGCACCTAATCCTCGAAGAGAAATGGAATTGATTCAAGCATGGGTTAATAACCCTACAACAAATCTAGCAACATTGATTGATTGGCCACAAATAGGTTCATCTCCTATCAATGAATATGTGACTCCAGGATTACTTGATATGGCATTCCCAACATTGTTCCCTGATGGTAAATGTGATTGGTTAGAACCATGAATAAAAACAGTGCATCTGCATGAGTTTGTAAAGCATCTATTGTGTTATAGGGACCACCGTTTTGGTCGGCATCCAAGATTTCGATATTTTATGATGAACATGATAATGAGACACTGTGCACAACATTCATCAGCTGTATTTGCCAAAAGAAGCTTTCAAGACATGCCAATCACCATCAACGAATTGCGTCAACATATGGAAAACATGCCACAATCCCATCTAGCTGACAGGTTAATGCGATTTGGAACAACATTAAGGGGTACACGATCATACTGGACACAATGTCGTGCAGAATTGATTGACATGCTTCATCAAATAGGATCTCCGACAATTTTTTTCACTTTAAGTGCATCAGATTTGTATTGGCCAGATTTGCATGCACTAATGCTAGGAACATCGCCAACTACACCACGAGAGGCTCAAATATGGAGAAAACAAAATGTTATTGACTATCCTCGTATAGTCACAAAGTACATGCATTTACGACATTCCATCTTCAGAACAAAAATACTAGAAAAAGGAATAAAAATTAAAGATTTTTGGTCTAGATATGAGTGGCAACATAGGGGCTCACCACATGTGCATGGATTCATTTGGATACACGATGCACCAAATATGGACAACTTGGATTGGTCAAGTCGACATCAACGAAAAAGGGCAGAAAGATACTTCCATGCAATAGTTCAAGCATGGAATCCTAGACAAGATCAACATCAACAAAACATCCAGGCATGTACACAATTTCAAAAAAAATGCATATCATATATGTCGTAAATGATTTTTCATTTAACACAGAACTAATCAAATGATTTGTCTATACAATTGTAGGCATTCCAAAATTTTGCTCAACATCCATGTCTGAAAAATACAAGACAACTTGAAGAGATCAATACTGACCATGACTATGAAGAGCTACTAAATTTTGTAGAAAGACACACGGTCTGTAGGGAGGGTGCATGCCTACGAAAAAAAAGAGGAATAATGGTTTGCAGGTAACAATTTCCATAAGTTAAAATACATGAATTCAAATCAACAATCATATGTTCCTAGACTAACAAAAAAGACTATGTATTCTTATTCATAATAGGTATAAAGTACCTTGGCCATTAAATATGGAGGAATCCAAATTATATGAAGACACAGAAACAGGTGACAAGAAATTTGAAGCAACAAGGAATGATGATAGATTAAACTTACACAATCGTTACATATTGCAATTGTGGAGAGCAAATATAGACTGGCAACCTGTTCTTTCCAAACATGCTGTAATCAAATATATTGCAAAATATGTAGCAAAATCAGAAAAAAGTTCAAAAACATACCAATAGATGTTAATGCGACTTGCAAACATGGAAAATCCAGATGATTTGGCTGCAAAAGCATATAGAAGACTTCTAACTGAGACTATCATAGAAAGAGACATTGGAGCTCAAGAGGCATGCCACATGCTACTGGAACTTCCATTGGCAGAGAGTAGTAGGAGATTTATCAATCTAAATGTCTCACGCCAAGTCTTCAAACCTGTAAGTCTAAATGATGAACAAAATAATGAAGAACACACAACAACTTTCATCCAAGGATATAAACTAAGGCCTCTATCTATGGAAGATGTTACACTAATTGATGCAGCAAAAATGTGGATATATAATCCAAACAGAAGAAGAGATAACAAATGGGAGCCAAGAAAAAAAACAGCCATTGTTAGAGTGCATCCTAAGTTTCTATCCATTCCTCCACGTGAGTCAGATAAATGGATTGATTTTTGTTATTTAGAATTATTGTTGTACAAACCTTTTCATGATGTCAATAGAGATATTGGTCAAGATGATGATTCAATCACACAAATTTGGGAGTCATTCCATTATAACCCATGGCACGTGCAACGAATAACAATTGAACAACATGATGAAAACATAACTGATACTGAAATGGAAGACAATGACACTCTTCAAAGAAATACTACCGAGCATGAATGGGAAATACTATCAAGACTAAATCATGGTCAAACTATACAAGTTTCAGAAATAGATATGTTGGGCAGGAGAGATTTTGATAGACAAACAGATTGGTGTAATGAATATCGAGGAGAAATCTATATGAATCAAGCAGTGAACTTCATCAGCGACATGAGAGAAAATCGATGCCTCATAGAAAATGAAATACCACAACTCATGGACTACACCAGCCTCAGTGACAAACAAAAAAAAGCACTGAACATAATCATGAAACACTACCATAATAATCAAAATGCAACACCCTTGTTGATGATAATTCAAGGAACAGCAGGGACAGGAAAGTCATATCTAATTGGTGCTATTAGTCAAGCTATGAAAAATGTAGCATATCCTTGACCTTCTCCTCTTCTATTACTCGCACCAACTGGAGTTGCAACATTCAACATAAGAGCATCCACCATTCATTCAAAACTCCGAATCCCAATCAAAGACTTTGCTCAATTGGAAGGATCGAGACTCGCAAGTTTTCAAGAAGAAATAGCAAACATCAAGTACATTCTAATTGATGAAATGAGCTTCATTGGTCAAAACTTGCTACAAACATTGATTCTCGCCTACGACAAGCGTTCCCACAAAATGCAAATCAAAAATTTGGAGGTAAATATAAATTTGATTATTCAAATTAATTATTTCATATAGGTATACAAAAAGAAAATAAAATATGGTATTGACAATAATTGTTATCAATGTTCTACCAGGAATATCTATCATTTTTGTTGGAGATTTAGGTCAGTTACCTCCTGTTAATGATAGACCAGCATATGATAGCAACGCACGAGCTAAGTTGCTATGGGAAGAATTTAAAACTGTGATTACTCTGGAAAAAATATTCAGACAAGATGGACAAAACATCAATCGACAAAGATTTCGTCAACTTTTAACAAATCTGAGAGAAGCAAACCACACAATAGATGATTGGAAATTGCTTATGACAAGAACAAATAATACATTAGATGCAACAAGCAATCATGACTTCGACAATCAAGTGCATTTATTTTCCACAAATGAAAATGTTAATAAGCATAACAAGAAAATGTTATACTCATTGCAACATCCTATTGCACGTAGTGTTGCAATAAAATCAGGAAGTAGCAATGCACGAGAAGAATGCTCAAATGATGAGCTAGATCTAGAATTATTGATATGTAAAAATGCGAGGGTTATGTTAACCTCAAATCTACTAATACATGCAGGCCTTGTCAATGGAGCTTTAGGATATATACAAAACATTGTATACAAACCTAGAACCGGTCCACTAGAACCACCAACATATGTAATGGTTGCATTTGACAGCTACTCAGGGATCGCATTTGATGAACATAACCCAAAAACAATTCCAATCACAACAATACAAAGGGGCAGAACAAGCCAAATCCCATTAAGATTGGCTTGGGCATTGACAATTCACAAATCACAGGGTTTGACTCTATCAAAAGCTACTATTGATATAGGACCAAGAGAAAGAATAGGATTGACATTTGTAGCGATATCCCACGTAAAATGCATCGAAGGCTTAAGGATTATGCCACCATTCACATATGACCGTTATGAAAAAATGAAAAATGGTAGACAACTTGCCAAAAGAAAGGTTGAGGAAAACAGATTGAAAATATTAGAAGATACTTGATGTAGCATGCTTACTTCAATGTTAATGCCATGAGTCTCAAATTCAAAATAAAAATATATGTGTATGTTAATGCCATTGTGTTGGGCCATTTCAAAATCTATTAAATATGATTTTTCTTATAATATGATGATGCAAGCATGGATCCAACCTACAATCCACATAAGCACCAAATTGTTTCAAAAAAGGAACCTAAATACTTGATGTAACATGCTTAATTTCTTCAATGTTTATGCCATGAGCCTCAAATTCTAAAAAGTAATATTTGTGTATCATCAAAGGTTTACTACTATATGCAATTCGTCTACTATATGAAAAAATAACAAATTATCAATGTTTACAATTACTATTCCATTACTTGTGCCCAATTTGAAATCTATTGAATAAAATTTATGTTATATGATGATGCAGGCATGGATCCTACAAAATATCAACAAATGCACCCAATTGCTATAAAAAATGAACCGCATACAAGAACAATTCCAATTGCAGCACTCAATCCATACCAGAATAGATGGTCAATAAAAGCAAGAGTTACTAGAAAGGGTCAACTTCGTCATTTTAACAATGCAAAAGGAGATGGCCAAGTGTTTACTTGTGACTTGGTTGATTCAGATGGTAGTGAAATAAGAGTAACATTTTTTAATGCAGTTGCAGAAAAGTTTTATGAACGCATTCAAATTGGGAAAGTGTTTCTCATCTCAAAAGGGAGACTCAAACCCGCACAAAAGAATTTCAACCAATTACACAATGCATGGGAAATATTCCTAGAAATGAATTCAACTATTGAGTTGTGTTTGGAGGAGGATATTTCTATACCAAAACAACAATTCCATTTTACATCAATAAGAGAAATTGAAAACATGAAAACCAATTCTTTGGTTGATATCATTGGTGTTGTTCTCTCAATCGACACACCAAACACAATATTCAAAAAAAATGCCACACAAGTTCAAAAAAGAACACTTCAACTAAAAGACATGTCAGGCTGTATGGTGGAATTAACAATGTGGGGTGATATTTGCAATAAGGAAGGTCAAGTACTCCAAGAAATGTGCAATGCAGGAACTTCTCCCATTATTGCTATAAAGGTTGCAAGAATTAGTGATTTTGGTGGAAAATCAGTGGGAACAATAACAACAACACAACTCCAGATAAATCCAGATCTTCCAGACTCACAAAAATTGAGATTGTGGTTTGAAACAGAAGGGAAGAATCTCCAACCTCATTCGATTACAAAGGAAATCTCATCTGCAATAGAAGAAAAAATGTTAATAAATATCTCACAAATACAGGATCACGAAATTGCAAACTCTGGTAAACCTTATTGGATACTAATAAAAGCTACCTTATCTTTTATTAAGCTAGACAATTTTTGTTATACAGCTTGCCCCTTGAAAATTGGAGATAGGCACTGCAAAAAAAAGGTCAACACAAACGAAAATGGATAGTGGTATTGTGGAAGATGTGAACAAGCGTTCGCTGAATGTGATTATAAATATATACTTCAATGCAAACTGCAAGACCATACATCATTCACTTGGATAACAGCTTTTGAAGAAGCGGCAGAAGAAATAATGGGCGTTACAACAAAAGAATTGAACATTTTGAAGCATGAAGAACAAGATGATGTCAAGTTTGCACAAATTATACAAAAGGCCTTATTCAACAAATACATATTTAAAATTCAAGTCAAAAGAGAGACTTATAATGATGAACAAAGGACGAAATGCACAGTAATAAAAACAACAAAGTTCGATTATTCATCTGAGAGCAAAGTTTTAATGGATAAAATTGCAAAGCTATAGGTTTCATGAAAATTCAATTGCTTTACTGCATATAATGTTGACAATGTATTCAAACATTTAAAAAAAAAACAAAAAAATTTCAAAGTTACTGAATGCCATTTTGACGTGATATTGTTCTTTGATGTTGTCAATAATAAATCAAATGAATGATGAAAAATCATAACTGTACATTTATTCTTCTTAGTTGATAGTTGTAATATACAACTTGGGAAAATTTCAAAGTTGAATGTATACTGTCATATATAAGGATTACTGAATGCCATTTTGACGTGATATTATTCTTTGATGTTGTCAATAATAAATCAAATGAATGATGAAAAATCCTAACTGTACATTTATTCTTCTTAGTTGATAGTTGTAATATACAACTTGAGAAAATTTCAAATTTGAATGTATACTGTCATATATAAAGATACAAATCAATAATGACAAAAACAAACAAGGATTGTTGTTCAAATTCATATTCATCAAAATGTAATCATTATTTCACTTTTTACTATTTAAGGAATATTAAAATTTATTTATAATATAGGTGACTAAAGATAACTCTCGACGTACATTACATATATTTTTTAAATATAGATATGCTGGTTTATTATCATAATTATAACTCATGGGGTGTGGAAAATTTATACCCTGTAAAATGAGAAAAAAAAAAAAAAAATCAGTACGAAATTTAAAAAACAACTACACCGTTTATGCATTCCAAAACCATACGGAAGCATGCAGTGAGTGTAACGTTAATGCCCTTGTTCTTTCATGTCCATAAACTCCCTTCTGTAACTGTGTGTCCAGTAATGAAAGAAAAGACGAGAACAACTCCTGGACATGCACATCTTCTCTGTCGCTGTCACCGTCGCTGTCACTGTCACAGTTGCTGTTGCTGTTGCTGTCGCTGTCGCTGTCGCTGTCTAGGCCTCGATGCCACCGACACTCACTTTACACGCCTATCACATACACACGCCACTTTATGCCTTTACCTGCCCTGATGAAACCACCTCTCGACAATAAAACGTTCACCGCAATTCAAGAATTCCCCCCTGTAAAAATCCAAATCCTACCTGCCCCAAAACTGTAAAAGGGGCATGCACAACTGCACTGAATCGACGGTGGAGATTAACAAGTACAACACTTGCAACGATGTAGTCCGGCTAAGTGCCATGTGTCCTGCCTCCATCTCGATTCTCTATGTGCTGTTGCGCAATTCCAACGTTTATAACCTTGAAAACAATAAACAATTCACAATTCTCTGCGTGTTTAACCGTTCATTGGATTAAATTAAACACCAACGCTGGTTGCGCAAAATAGAGACTTCTAGGGTTTGCATGAACAATCAATGCCCAATATTTATATGGCCTAATCTGTTAAAATAAATGTTGTCTCCATGCGGTAGCTTGGTGGACCTGACACGGTTTGGGGCCTCAACTGTTGACGTCTTCGGTACTGTGTTCTAAGCACATTTTGTTGGCGCAAAGATGTCCCACACACACATTATCGCTATCATTGTATCTGCGATCTTTATGGTTAATCTCGTGCAAATGCCACGCCATATAAAATTTGCCGGCTCAGTTCTCTCGCATGATTAACATGGAGTTGGTCGATTTGGTGATATAGGTATCTTTGTTGCTTCGCTTGAGCTGCCAGGTTTCAAAAGCAAAAGAAACAGGAAGAATGCCCATAAGTTTAAAAGGGGTATTTTATTTTGGTTGGGGATATATCACGGGCATCCTGGGAAATGGTTTAAGCTCCTGAGACAAAACCAAAATGCAAGGTTCCTTTTAGCACCTTGTCTGTAGGCGAGGGGCGAAGTTGGAAGGAGATGGGGAGACGGAAATCGACGGTTTGGCTCTTTATCGTCTCCAGTTTAGCGGTGATTGTGGCGCCCCTGCCAGTTGGTGCAGTCACCAATGGACCAGACGGTAGAATGCATTCAACTCTTACCACTTATTTATTTAGAAAAACAGAATTACTTCCATGTTAGGCCGTTATTTTTGCTGGGTGTTACCAAAATCACTTTGAGATTCCCCTTTTTTGACTATTTAATGCATACCCCAATGAACCCCAATGAAGCACAGATCAATATGGTCTAAATTCGAGGGGAAGAGCAGACACACATAGAAGCTTTTACAATCTATTTGCCAAATGGAACTATTCTGGTTTCTTTAAACCTGATAGATATACTTCAATGGAACTAGTCTGGTTTCTTTAAACCTGATAGATATACTTCTTTTTTTCTTAGAATGCCATTAGGCAAACGCTCTTAGAATTTTGACACTCACATTATTATGAATTTAATCCCTTGGCAATTCCTATTGGAGAGTTCGTCAATCAATATTGTAGGTGGGTTTCTAATCTGTAATTTCTTTTTAGACCTTTTGAATATAAACAGTTGAGAACTGGATGTTTATACTGCGTATAGTTTGAGAAGGACGGAAAACCTGGGATAGGAGAATAAGATATTAGCATTTCAGAGATGATGGTTTGGGTTGCCTGTGTTTTAGCTTTGTGTTCACTTCGTACCCATATTGAAGGCATATACACACTTGTTGCTGAAAACATGTTAGTATCGACAAATTGCCTGATCCATGACTATGGTGCATTGGAGTATCATCGAACTCTTTAAAGTGTAGTTTAACCCGGATCAATAACTAGTTAATGATTAATGAACATGAGCTTTTCAGATACAGTAAATAGCTTCTGGTAAAAACTATGTATATTTGATTTACAATTCAACGCTTCAGATTACTCTCCGTGGTAATCCGTGATCCATCATCAAGATAACTTATAAACTTCTAATGGTATATTTCGAACGTGTTGTTTCTTGCACTAACATGTATTTTTTTCGCATCAATTTATTGCATTGCCACTAGAAAGTTCTAAATGACAGGGACAATGTAAAACGATATCTATTGACAGTTATTTATAAATAGTGCCCTTTATATAACTAATAAATTGGCTTTATGAATGTTTTTTCATTACATTGGAAATCCGTAGGTTTTCTATTGTTTGAATCAGATAAAGACAATGTTCTAACATAAAAGATTACATCAATGATGGTTTTGTTAATCCAATGTGTTCGATTTGTAGTTTTCTGATTTATATTATGTTTTGGATGGATTTTCAGTTTCTGCTCTGACAAACCTTTATACCAGTCTAAATTCTCCGTCTCAACTTACTGGGTGGAATGCAAGTGGAGGAGATCCCTGTGGTCAGTCATGGAAAGGAGTGTCTTGTTCTGGATCCGCTGTTACAACAATGTAGTTAACCGTGCTTCCTGAGAAACCCATCTTTTTTTAATAAAATAGTTGAAGGATTACTTGAATAGCTTAGAAAAGATGATACGCATTGTCCATTTCTTTTTTTTGTCATAAAAGACCTGTAAACAATAAAATAGAAGTAGATATAAGTGTGGTGGTTGAATTGAACAGAAAATTATCTGGCCTAGGGCTGACAGGATCATTGGGCTACCAGCTTTCAAGTCTCTCCACCGTGACAGTTTTGTAAGAAATCACTTTTGATTTCAAAATTCTTTTTTTAAAAATTCGGTAAGTTGGAAATGTTTGTGATCAGTCATTTACATTATTATTTTGATTTGAATGTTTGTTTTGTGATACAGAGATATGAGCAACAACAACATTCAAAGTTCCATCCCATACCAGCTTCCTCCCAATGTTACATTTCTGTGAGTTAGAAGATGAGTAGAATTTATATCTACATTTAAAGTTCTTAATTCATTTCAATGTGATACTGATAGATTGCGGATTTCTGCTGTTTTCTGTGCAGCAATCTTGCCGGCAATAGCTTTAATGATGTGCTTCCTTATTCAATTTCGCAGTTGACTTCACTCAACTATTTGTAAGTTTTTAACTTTGTAAAGTTTTGTCGTGCATGTATGAAGACGATGCTCATTGAAATGGATTGCATTGACTGCAGGAATGTAAGTCACAATTCGCTCACAGGTCAGGTCTCAGACATCTTTGGCAAGCTTTTGAACCTCTATACCTTGTAAGGCATTATTCTGTCAATCAGAACTTATTAATTGGCTCAGCCAGCAAAGCATTTATTTGTTGATTGCATGATGTGTTCCTATTCAAGGCTCAAGTTAATCAATTCCAAGTAGGATTATTATGCAAATAGGCATTTGTAGGGTCATGGATACAGATAATGAATTGATTGTAACCCTGGAGAGTATAGCTTACATATATTCCATAAAGTGAAGAATAGAATCCTAGAAATTACTACATGTGTATCCCTTGTGCACGATGACACTTATCTTTCTTTTAAGAATAAAGATAGCTTTCTTGCCCATTTTTTTTCCCAATCTC
Source organism: Sequoiadendron giganteum (assembly GCA_007115665.2). Classification (NCBI taxonomy): domain Eukaryota; kingdom Viridiplantae; phylum Streptophyta; class Pinopsida; order Cupressales; family Cupressaceae; genus Sequoiadendron; species Sequoiadendron giganteum. Next base: position 342,185,407 of record CM021105.1, on the reverse strand, counting down.
AAAACAAATCCTTGTTTTGTTTAATTAGATTGTAACTGATGGGGGTTATTTATGCGAGGATCCATTTTGGACCTCGATGTTATTTCAAAGACTTCGATGATGAAGAAACTTGTGCCAAAGAAGAGGTTGGTGATAGTTGGTGACAACTGCTATAAAGTGACATGATAAGATGATTTGTAGCTGGTTGCAACCACTATGAAATATAGGCAGAAATCTTAGGTTGTGAAACAACAAAATGAGATCCAATTCATCTAATAATGCTAGAGATTGAAGCTCTAAATTTTTTGAAACTCTTCTGTTGAAACAATAGTCAAACTCAAATCCCCACTAAGAATTTTGTTTCTTGTTGTAAATAATTGGAAACATTAATTGTTGCAAATTGAAGAATCTAAAATAAAAAAACTAAAATACTGAAAGAAATTTGAAACCGAACAATTGTATTATGAATTGTCTAAGTTGTTGGTCTTGGTATGGGGATGGGTATCAGCTTGGGTATGCTAGTATGACATTTTTTACTCTAGGTATGGATACGGGTTCATATATATATAAAATTTATTATAATTGAACATTATAAAAATATTTATACTCATAATTGCTAATAAATAAAATATTTAAATACTTAATAATTTGAAATAAAGAAATTACTCCTAAATGCATAATTCAGTGATTTGTCAAATGTCAATACAAAATAAGAATTACAATCAAAGTCAAGAATTGGTTCAATTTCATTTGAATCACAATTGAATATTATAAAAATATTTATACTCATAATTGCTAATAAATAAAATATTTAAATACTTAATAATTTGCAATAAAGAAATTACTCAAATGCATAATTCAGCGATTTGTCAAATGTCAATACAAAATGAAAATTACAATCAAAGTCAAGGACTGGTTCAATTGCAATTGAACCGCAATCAAATACCATGCTGCTCCTAGTAGCCATGTCATATGTAGAAGTTGCATTATGTATAGGGATTTTGGCAAGTTTTGTAATAGCAGTGTTTGAGTCTGCACACTTAGGAGTTAGAACACAATTCCTTGTGATTTCCTCACTGTAATTAGGTTTCGTATGTGACAAGAGACACAATTTGGAGTGCACAAAAACCAAATCCTTAGTTTTTTTTCAACCAATCAGTTGTGCATAATTGAGTGGATAAAGAAGTATGCACTCAAATTTTGCTCAGTTGAAGAACTCACAACCCATTGAATTTGCATGCAACATTTCCAATTATAAAACATAATTAATATATTGTAGTGATAAAACAATGAGGAAGTTAAAAAAAAAATGCATGCTTGAGATAGAAATTCTATTGCAAGAGGTTGTAGCTAATAGAGCCTTGGACATGTAGGTACTGATTACCACCATTCACAACTACCTTTCTTGTATTTGTCTTGAAGAGCACAAACATTATGATTTTTTGAAGAAATGAAGTGGCCAAACTCGATCAAGACAACATTGTGTTTATCTACCTTTGGGAATATTCTTTTGAATGCAGTCTTGTACCCAATAGCAACCTCGTCATCTCTATGGTGCCAACCTTCTTGACTAGGAAGGTATCTTTGTGCTATTATACTTCGGGGACAAAGCAAACGCTAGGCATGTAAGGGCATGGTCATCTTGTTCCAATGGTCAACAATAATCTTTTGCACTTTTGAAAAATGCTCATGTACAGCCATGCTCCTTGGCTTCTATTATGGTCCTTATTTTTTCAACAATTGAGTTTATGCCATCATAATTTTCACCCAAGCATGGTTGATATGTATGAGAATATCTAATCATACTCATGATGGGCATAGTGAAACTAAAAATACATTCCACATGAGTGCACCACTCATCATTTAGGATCAATGCTTTTACTTTTTGGGCTCTTTTTGTATGTGATTGCCTCCATATGCTCCAAAGAGTGTTGATGACTGCGGTGCTCGGTGCCTCTTGCACCTTCACAAGTTGTCTCAAGAGGATCATGTGATGCAAATTGAGTTTTGACAACCTAACATGGTGTAAATATTAAAATAAATAAGAAAATAAAAGAATAGATGACATATCAAATCTTTTAAAATTTAAAGATATTCTAAAAAAAAAAAATCATTTTCAACAACTCGAAGGTAGAGGAGGTATTGAAGGTGGCTTGTGACATGATAATTTGTCACAAAATTTGAATTTTCTTGCCCCCATGTAGATTTCTTTGACCCACTTGATCTTTGTTTAAGAGTTGAAGATTAGCTCTATACCCAAGACCACCTGCAAAAAACAATGAAAACCTTCTACAAGAGGGTATGCAAGAATATTACAAAGTGTACAATGATGATGAGGTATGAAGTATATTACAAAGTGTACAATGACCTTGCTTTTATAGGATTAAACATGATTTTGACATGTGTCTTAATCCTATGACATGTGACAACTAACAACCTAACTACCTAGGAATCAAGCATCACAAGCTAGAAAGATACGTTCTAGACATGCCAACTAAGACTTCTAGAAAGAATCTTATATCCTAAGTAAACTTAACATGTGAATAAGTCCCCTAAGTCCTTAGCAAGATAAATTACTAGGTACAAGACATATTCACACCAACACCCCCTCTTAAGTGCAACTTAGGGAAAGGATTATTATGCAAATGATGCAAAAAAGATGCAAAAATGGGTCTCGGCTACAAGGCTATTGTAGGTACCCATGTACAAATGCAAATGAAATCTCTCACAAATGAAGAAAAGGAGAAAACCATGTGGAACAAAAATCTTCCCCAAAAGGCCCATTAAGGGGCATGGAAGAGAAGGGGAAAACCATGTGGAACAAAACTCCTCCCCAAAAGGCCCACTAAGGGGCATGGATGGGTTAATCCAGTTTCAAAGGTGCCAACGAAGGTTGCTTGGGAAAAACCGATGGAGGGATGGTGAAAATTAAATTTTGATGGTGCGCCTAAAGGGAACCCTGGACCGTCTGGGGTAGGTTTCATCATTCGTGATTGGAAAGGGAATGTGTTGGCCTTGGGGGCAAAGAAGTTGGAGGTTGGGACAAACAATGTAGCTGAAGCCTTAGCAATATTAACGAGTATTAGATTTGGCAAGAAATTGGGGGCCTCGAAAATTCATCTAGAAGGTGACTCTCTCATAATCATTTAGGCAGTGATGAAGGGGAGCATTGATGCATGGCATATTGAGAATATAATTGCTAAAATTGTGGAGGAATTAGCATCATTTGATGACTTCCTTGTTAAGTAGGAGGTTTCTTCCACAGCGTGTCAAATTATGATATTGCTATCAGGATTCAACCATGTAGTTTTCGAGTCAAACTCATTGACCCATGATTCATGAGTAGTGGTTCACAAGAACCCATCTCTCATGATAATGAATGGTCCACTTAGCACTCATTGCATCTAGGTGATGCTCACAGAGGTGAAGCATTGGTCTGTCCCGGGAGGTCACCCATCCCAGTACTGCTCCAGCTCAAGTGCGCTTAACCACGGAGTTTCCCCCAAGGTTAAGCCCACTTAGCTTGCTACCCCATTTGCAAAACCTTCAACAAGTGTTGTGCCTTATGAACCATTCATTATAGAGCCCCTTTAGCTCATCAATTGATAAGTAGGAGGTTTCTTCCACAGTGTGTCAAATCAGTGTGTCAAATTATGATATTGCTAGTAGGAGGTTTCTTCCACAGTGTGTCAAATCAGTGTGTCAAATTATGATATTGCTATTAGGATCTTTCTTCCACAGTGTGTCAAATCAGTGTGTCAAATTATGATATTGCTAGTAGGAGGTTTCTTCCACAGTGTGTCAAATCAGTGTGTCAAATTATGATATTGCTATTAGGATCCTACTTATCAATTGATGAGCTAAAGGGGCTCTATAATGAATGGTTCATAAGGCACAACACTTGCTGAAGGTTTTGTAAATGGGGTAGCAAGCTAAGTGGGCTTAACCTTGGGCGAAAACTCCGTGGTTAAGCGTGCTTGAGTTGGAGCAGTACTGGGATGGGTGACCTCCCGGGACGGACCAATGCTTCACCTCTGTGAGCATCACCTAGATGCAATGAGTGCTAAGTGGACCATTCATTATCATGAGAGATGGGTTCTTGTGAACCACTACTCATGAATCATGGGTCAATGAGTTTGACTTGAAAACTACACGGTTGAATCCTGATAGCAATATCATGACTTCCTTGTTGTTCATGTAAGGAGATTCGGGAATGTGGAAGTTGACACCCTTTCAAAGTGGGCTCTAACCTTTGGAGAGGTCGGTGAGATGAGGACCGGAGATTTAAGGCAAGTTGATTTAGAGGAGATGGTAAGTACGCAACATTAAATGGGCAAGAGTTAATGACAGATCGAAATGGTTGAAGTGATTGGAAAAATGGTGTGGAGATGGGCGGCGGAGTTGTTTGTACAACCTGCATTTATGGCCGAATGTGTAGTGTCTAATTTGTTTAAAGTCATTCGGCCCTCGTTTCTCGATGTTTCTTTTGAGTTTTTTGTGGAGAAAAAAGCATTGAGAAGGTGCGAAGTTGGGTGATGGCACTGTTGTTACAGAGATTCAATAGAGGCGAATTTTACACTTTTGAAAAGGCGACAATTATGCCCATTCTTCAGTGAGGTGACAAAAAGGAGATTGAAGGGTATGTTTTTGTATAAAGATGAGAGGTTGGTGCAGTGTGTACAATTGATTCTGGGCAAGGTGTTTGGGGATTTAAGACACAGGTATCAAACAAACATGGATGTTTATTCCTTAATAATGGCGTGGGCTTTGGATTTGGGGGAGACGATGGAAATAGTGAAGAGGGTAATGGAAGCATTTGTGCATAAAGATTTTTTGGAAGGAATGGACTCAATTTTGGAGTGGGCAATCTCGGGTGAAGGTCTTGATTTTCGTGAAGGGATTGAAAATGCAAAACATGAAGCGTTTGAGAAATCATTCCGTTTGTGTGGTGGTCGGAAGGGAGATTCAAAGCTTGTCGTAGAGAGGAGGCCAGACACGGTTGGGAGGCGTTGAAGGTCTTTGTGCAATTGATGGAGGCGGAAGCAGTGCTTGCTCAGGTTGAGGTAGAAGTCGAACGTATGGAAAGCAGAGAGCTTCGTCCTTAGAAAAGAAGGTGACGGGAGCACTAGAGGGCAGAGCGGATTTGGGTAGCTCGTTTTGAGTTAATTAGAGTCTCTTTTTTCTATAATGGTACTACAACTATGTTTTGTCCATCTCAGTTGAATTTTGGGGGTCTAGCCTTGCTTGGGATGCAATGGTAAACAACTTTTTAATGCAGGGTGGTTGGTTTCGTTCTCAGATAATGTGTTGAATGTAAGTCTCAGTTCTTTTTTGAGATCGAAGTAGATGAACATAGGTTCAACGTAAGGTGGTATGTATGTTATTTGCTCAATCTTGAAGAAACGGTTCTATTCGTAGGTGGCTTTTTGGGTGGTCGGTGGTTTTCTTGAAAATAACGATGTACTTTGACTTTACTATTGAATAATATAAAATCTTATTACCGAGCAAAAAAACTCCTCCCCAAAGGAGAGAAAAGAAACAATCAAGTGATGAAAGATGGAGGACTCCATGATACCCCTAAGTACACCATCCATCACATATATACATTACAATCAATAGCCCCTCTAGGAAAAGAGAGACTATGTAGCCCCCCCACAATGTGTAATCACCTGCAAAAATGGTAAGTGCCTGAAGACAAAACATTATCCAATGTCGACAAACAACTTGTCTCCTTTCAGAAGAAACAAAACCAAGTACAAATGCAGGAATGCTTCCCATTCCGGATAGGAATTGAATGAAAGAAGTATAAATATGTATGATGATGTCTCTGAAAGCTGCTCATGTGTCTCTTTGTCCATTGAAGATGAAGATGCCACAATCAAATTAGGTACATGCCCAATCAATAAAGAAGGTGACAAATTAGGACTATGTAGAAACGGATGTTGAACAAGGTCCAAAGTCAAAGATGGTTTGACAACAGTTGTGCAATAACTGTCATCAAAGAAGAGAGCTAACCCCTCAAATGTGAGACTCCACAAACAAGGATGCAATGTTTGATAAATAGGTATCCCAATCAGGAAGAATGAGATGCTTGTTGCAATGAATCACTGGAAGTTCTTAATGAATCACCAACAAAAGATGAAGAATCTTGTTGAATAAGAATGATGGGAGTCTCAATCAATGACTCTACACAATGAATCATTGAGAGTGAAGGTACAACAATTGTTTCTGAAAGAGAAGGACTAGTTAGTAAAGGCCGACAACCTACACAGTCTGCCGTATGGTCTTCTGCCATGTGCAACAAAAAAGATATTTGTAGAAAATATAATGAAACCTCGATTTTTTCAATAAATACTCCTTGCTTGAAGCTTTTGATAAATTTTTTTTTAGCTTGAACAATATAAAATATATTAGCTCGATAAAATGCAAAAAAATATTTTTAAATAATATTTTTTGTAAAATCGTACCCCTTACTCGGGGGCTATACAGCTTGCCCGAGTAATTTTTTTTTGCCTTAGAAATAGTTGATGTTGAATATAGGCGTATTTTATATCAAACTTTGTCTCTCGAGCCTTTTGTAGATGATGGCAAGGTCGATTTGGGCCAAATCTGCTCCGAAAGCTCTGCTACCTCCGAATCTTGTAATTCTTCAAAGTTCAAACCCTTATAACTTTGGAAAAAAATGTCAAATTTAGGTGAAACATAAGTCGATCTTGACTTTCTCAACCGCCTTGAACTCATATCTGAGCTCAGATTTCCTCCAAGATGAGCCAAAAATGACTTGCAATGAATACCCACATAGAGAAACCCTCCAAATCAGGTATTGTTTTCAAGTTTTTTTGATTCCCAGGTTCACCATATGGTGCAAGGGAAGAGCATACTCAACCTTACTAAAAATAACCTAGATCTCTCACTAGCAATAGCTCAACCCTCGGATCTGAGAAGGGTTTGGCAAGGCTTGGCTCTGATACCATGTAAGAGTTGAAGATTAGCTCTATACCCAAGACCACTTGCAAAATACAATGAAAACCTTCTACAAGAGGGTATGCAAGAATATGAGCTTGCTTGATATTAAGACCTATCAAAATGATGATGAGGTATGAAGATATTGCAAAGTGTACAATGACCTTACTTATATAGGCAAGGTGAGGAATATGATTAAACATGATTGTGACACATGTCTTAATCCTATGACATGTGACAACTAACAACCTAGGAATCAAGCAATACAAGGTAGAAAGATAAGTTCTAGACATGCCAACTAAGACTTCTAGAAAGATTCTTATATCCTAAGTAAACTTAACATGTGAATAAGTCCCCTAAGTCCCTAGCAAGATAAATTACTAGGTACAAGGCATATATCCAGACCAATACTTTGTGCCAATCTTTTGCGATATCGTGTTGAGAGAGTGGACAACACATGGTGTTCATAAAGTATGCCCAAATGTACTCGACACTATTGAACCAACTACACTACAATTTTTTAGTGTTGTTTGTAATGAATTGGAAACATTTTTAGGGTCCCACATTTTAATTGCTTAGTTGAGGATATTGGCAATGAAGGTTTCCTCCTTCGCTTGTCTCTCACGATCCATTGCCTTCAAAAACATTGGCCCTTTAGGGGTCATTGTAGTGACATTAATTAGTGGTATGTTTTTGTAATCCTTCTATTGATCATAAATGATGGACACTCTTGTTTCGGGCCATGTATCTTTGCTTGCTCTTAATGATGCCTCTATGAAAGCCTTTTCCTTGGCCAAGAAGGTGGTGGGCATCTTTTCATACCCAAGACTAATGTAATTAGTAGATGCATTAGCAATTATTGTTAGCATATCTTGTCGATGTGGTGATCTAACTAGGTTGAAAGGATGCTCATTATTATAAATGTAATTAGCAATGCTTTTGTTTGCTACCTCTCTCGCCTCATTCTTGAATTTTTTTTCCAATGGGCCTCTTTCATAAGAGAAAGAGTATTCTCTTCTTGGGAATGTGATGGTGGCATGAAAGGATGTGGGCGAGTGAGTTGTGTTAAGCCATTAGGAGGTTTTTGTGATCCTTTCTTGGAAAAGAGGATATTCTTTTTTCTATGATCTATTACTTACCATGTTGGCATTCTCTTGTTCTTTGATACATCACATTATTTGTTCCTTTGGCAAGTCTTTTTTGTTCAACCTTGGACAAACTCTTATTTTTAAGCCAATTATGAATGCATAGGTGAGCTTTCACTTGATTATGTGAGCTTTGATACTCATTCCCACATTGGCTAGAATGTCAACAATAACCTCCACTACCAAGAAGTTGCTCAATCATGGTTGTATATTGTTAAAGAGGTGATGCTGTATCAAATTTAAACGAGCTCTCTACATGTGGGCCAATTGAACTAGAAGTACCAACCATTTTGTATGAATAATAAAACAAAAAAATAACATTACAAATTTAAACCTATGTCAACTTAATAAAAAAAAGGGATAATGAATAATAAAACAGAAAAAAGAACATTACAATTTTAAACCTATGTTAACTTAATTAAAAAAAGGGATCATCAATAATAAAATTGAAAACATTACAAGATTCACTCACTTTTGATAGATAAATCTTCTTTGTGCAACTCTTTTTTCTTTTGTAGGTGTAGGTCTTTCTCTCTTGTAGCTTCACCTTTGAAGAAAAATGCAACAACCTTCAAAAATCAACAATGATATTTTGGAGGGAAAAATATTCTCTTTGTGAAATGAGACAAAAGAAGTAAAGCCCTCATTTTAGGGCAAAATTAGGTTATATTGGCACTTTTTGTTCTAAAGTTGTTATAAAAAGTTTGTTTTTTGCCCTTTATTTTGAGGTGGCGAGTGGGTTGGCTTGGGTTTGGCGTCTACCTCAGGTTTGCCCATGGTCCACCTTGGGTACCTTGTCAATCCATAGGGCACCAAGGGTGGACCATGGGTGAACCCTAGGTCATCCTATATCTGAATTGGACCCAAATAGATTTGGGGTGGGAGGGTTTGAAGAATCTGGTAACATGGAAATTTTTCGCAAGGAATTTTGTAAAAAGAACAGATCTTCACTATTGCTAGAAAATTAGATCAATTGCTCAGTAAGGATTTTGTCTTTGGCCAAATCCAGCACAGTACGGACAGTTTGTTGGCCAAATTTTTCTTCATACATGTCCACAAGAAATGCTTTTGTCAAAACATGGTTACTCTGCTGCCTATGAATCTATTATTAGTATTTTTCACATTTCAGTTCTTTTGCTACTGTCATGTGGGAAGCATGCCCAAATGGGTCCCTTAAAACTTGTTCTGGTGGACCCACAACAAACACTTTTAAATTTTTCTAAATGAAATACACTATTTCTTGATATCAGAACAGCCCCCCTCCTTGAATTGTTTTTCCCCCGAAGCAATTGTGGAGTTGGATACAAAAAGAATTCCAAGACTTTTCAACTTATAGTAGAAATTTTGCCTTATGATGTAACAATAAAACTTTTTTGTTTTTTTTAAGCCCTATCAAAGGGAGATTCTTTTTTTTTTGGAAGTAAATAATCTATTAGCCTCATTATGAATACTTGAGCGTGGGGGAATCTTATGATGAAGAAATCTCTAGAGAATTTACCATAGAATATGTCTAGTTGTTAATATTCAGACCATGGTAAGCAGATTCTGCTCTAAGAAAATTTAACCCTAAAACTAGATAGCTTAAAATTCAAAAACTTCAATCAAAACAATAATCTCTGAATATGCTATTCCACAAACACATACTACTCAAAGTATGAACAACAAATACAAAGTATTGAACTCTAAAACCTGCAATTGTATTATTATTAAATCTGAAAATACGCACTAGCTCAAAATTGGAATGAATCAATCACTCACACCCTTGCCTTTCGTTTATAGATGAATAAGGCTAGTAAAAAACAAGGAAAGACAAAAAGCAAATCAAACGAGGAATTACACTCCTTAACCCAATCCCTACAATTGAGGGAAGTGGGAACAACATAATGCAAATCTTGTCCTTCCAATGCCCTCATTTTAACTGGGTGTTTATTTCAAAGAAGACTCAAGCTGCTTTCTCTGACTCTCCATGCTAATCTCTCTGCTGCTGTCGCTTCCATCACTGTCAGAATACAAGCCAAGCAACTCAAGGTTAAAACCTCTAACACCGGTTATATGAAGGAGGACAATAATGTTTCTTGGAACACAAGGATTCTATAGAGGATATTGTTGCTTGCATGCAAATTCCAGTGACTTCCGAGAACAACTCTCTATATAAAGGCAGACAATGATGCTTCTTGGAACTCGAGGATTCTACAAAGGAGTCTATTGCTGATGGTATGCCACATTGAGGTTATTTTGGCATTTATGGTTTTTACATGTATGGTGCATTGTATAAAACTAATGCATATAAAATAGCTTATGAGGCAAAAAATTAAAGTCTCCATCAAGTCTTTGAAATTATTGACCCAAGGTTAGTGCAAATGAGTAAGGTGCCATACCACAATTTCTGAGATTGATATTATAGCTTCATAGAGAGTTTTCCTATGGGTGCAGAAGATTTCTTACAGCTTGAAGTGACTCTAAAGGACGTGGATTTTCTTTACTTTCAAAAGGAAATGTTAATCCAACATATAAGGGAGATGTCTTTTTGGTACATTATCAATTTTATTGTAGAAATCTTAGCTCCTTCAATGGAAGTTATTATTAATTTGCAGCAATGGATTGCCATGAATGGACTCCCTTATCAAAAATCAACACCGTCAGTTTTAAATTAATGTCTTTGGCCATTTGACATTAGGGGCAACAATATTAACCAATTTTTTGAGAAGTTTCAAGAAATTAAATTTGCGACATTTCTAATGCTTTGGGAGAAAATGATTCAAGTACTAAAGCCCAAACAATGATATTGAAACTTGCTTTGCAATGTGGGAAATCTTCTTGGTACAATGTCATTCTTGTTGTAGAAATATTAGCTCTTTTACTGGAACATATTATGAATTTTTGGCTATGGATGGCCATTATTGGACCGTGACTCTTTTATCATGAACCGATCAACCAACATGATTAGTGCTAGATCATTGTTTGTGGTCATCTGATGTAGGTGGCAACAATATTAACCATAGAAGCAGAAATCTGCAAAAAAACTCGATTAATCGTGATTTTTAAAAAATCTGCAGGCTGGACGATTTTTTCCCCAAGTTTTTGAAAAAATCTTTGACTTTTTGGTCAACGATTTTTTCCCATTTCAAACTGCAAAATTGCCAAAAAACGCGAATAAAATCGTGTTGATTTTCACGTGAAAAAAAAAACGTTGAGACCATAGCTTGTTGCTTACTATTATGCTTTGATAGATTTTTTCCAAGTGTTCATAGCTTGTTCGAAAGCACCTGTTTTAGGCTTTTAGCCATAGCAGCAAAGCAGTGAACTATTTTCAAACAGTTCACTGCCTTGTCTATGGCTTGTCATGGCCTTCCATCACCATGAGACCACATTTCTTTGAGGCATTTTTTCAAACAGTTCACTGCCTTGGCTATGCTATTGCTTACTATTAAGTATTATGCTTTGACAGATTTTTTCCAAGCATCTATAGCTTGTTCGAAAGCATCTGTTTTAGGCTTTTAGCCATAGCAGCAAGGCAGTGGATTGTTTGATAAAATACTTTGGTAGACATGTATGAAAAATGTCGTAGCATAGATAAGGCAGTGAACTGTTTGAAAAAATGCCTCAAAGAAATGTGGTCTCATGGTGATGGCATTCCATCACCGTGAGACACCATGAGACCACATTTCTTTGAGGCATTTTTAAAAATGGTTCACTGCCTTGTCTATGCTATTGCTTACTATTATGCTTTGATAGATTTTTTTGAAGCATCCATAGCTTGTTCGAAATCACCTATTTCAGGCTTTTAGCCATAGCAGCAAGGCAGTGAACTGTTTGATAAAATCCTTTGGTAGACATGTATGAAAAATGTGGTAGCATAGACAAGGCAGTGAACTGTTTGAAAAAACGCCTCAAAGAAATGCGGTCTCACGGTGATCCATGAGACCACATTTCTTTGAGGCATTTTTTCAAACAGTTCACTGCCTTGTCTATGCTATTGCTTACTATTATGCTTTGACAGATTTTTTCTAAGCATCCGTAGCTTGTTCAAAAGTACCTGTTTTAGGCTTTTAGCCATAACTGCAAGGCAGTGAACTGTTTGATAAAATGCTTTGGTAGACATGTATGACAAATGTTGTAGCATAGACAAGGCAGTGAACTGTTTGAAAAAATGCCTCAAAGAAATGCCGTGACCATGAGACTACATTTCTTTGAGGCATTTTTTCAAACAGTTCACTGCCTTGTCTATGCTATTGCTTACTATTATGCTCTGATAGATTTTTTCCAAGCATCAATAGCTTGTTCAAAAGCACTTGTTTTAGGCTTTTAGCCATAGCAGTGAACTGTTTGATAAAATGCTTTGGTAGATATGTATGAAAAATTTTGTACCATAGACAAGGTAGTGAATTGTTGGAAAAGATGCCTCAAAGAAATGTGTTCTCATGGTGATGGAATGCCATGACAATCCATCGCCATAGGCATTCATCATGGCATTCCATCACCATGAGACCACATTTCTTTGAGGCATTTTTTCAAGCAGTTCACTACCTTGTCTATGCTATTGCTTTCTATTATGCTTTGACAGATTTTTTCCAAGCATCCATAGCTTGTTTGAAAGCACCTGTTTTAGGCTTTTAGCCATAGCAGCAAGGCAGTGGACTGTTTGATAAAATGCTTTGATAGACATGTATGAAAGGTTTCGTAGCATAGACAAGGCAGTGAACTGTTTGAAAAAATGCCTCAAAGAAATGTGGTCTCCTGGAATGCCATGACAAGTTAATGCAATTGGCAGCTGCTCTTAGTTATTAGTTATGCAATGTGAAGTAATTGCATAATTTCTTAGGTTATTAGTTATGCAATGTGAAGTAATTGCATAATTTCTTAGGTTGACTTTGTAAAAAACTATATTGTAATTGAAATTTTGTCATCTATCAGCATCTAGTTATTAGTTATGCAATGTGAAGTAATCCTTTGAGTTTGAAAGATGTGCAATGCAATGAATGCAATCAACGATATGAATATAAATTACAAAAATCTATTTTCTACAATTCATTAGTTAAATTCTTTATTTTATTTGCTCTCTATATCTCTTTGGTATGGAAATGCCTTTCAATTTAAAAAAAAACAGTTTTTATCTCTTCAATTTTTTACATTTTTTTTAAATCCAATTTTTTCCCCAAAAGATTTTTGCTGCTATGATATTAACGAATCTTTAGAGAAGTTAAGAAGTTAAAATTGCTTCCTTTGCTTTAGGAGAAAATGATTAAGGAGGGGATTGAAGCTTACTTGGTAATGTTGGGTAAGTCCTTGTAGTGACAACATTTTTCATGAAAGTAAAGTATCTATTAGCCCTCATTAAGATTTGAGCTTATATGAAACTTATAATAATCTCCCAAGACCTTTGTTTTGAAAATTATGATGATCAAAGAAAGTGGTTGTTAGAGTTTGAAGTTTCTAAGGAGTACATGAACAAGGCTGAAGTATTTAGTGCTTGAGGTTATTGATGAAGATGGGATTGACACTGAAGATGTGGCTGGAAGCTATTTCAATGGTTGTGGTTATCATCTTCTTAAACGTACTGGGAAATAGGCTTCCTCAAAGAAAGAGGGAAAAGTAGGAGCAACATCTAAATACATGCCGCTTATGGCTTTTTCAAGTGTCATGTTCTTATCTCCATTTTAAAACATGTCAATTTCAAAACATTGAATTGTCCAAGTTGTGACTTGCTAGTTGAAGTGGATCTGTTGAACTCATTTCCCAAAAAGTTATGAAGTACTTGAATTTGTTCATAAAATTCTTTTCTCCTCTTAGCTTGATGGAGTTGAACTATGACACTTCAAAGCAAATCATTGATTTGCAATCTCAATCATGAGTAATTTAATGGTTGCTCTTGGTCATTTTAAGTTGTCTGGGTCCAGTTGTAAAAGGTTGTAGGCTAGATTTGTCATTTTGTTGCATCACAAAATTACTCTCATCAAAAACTTGACAATGTGTAGATTGAGTTATAATGTTGATTCTCACTTGCAAAAATGTTTGGAAATCTGAATAACGTTGTGCACTAAAAATAGGAGTTTGTGGTTTGTAGTTTACAATTTTACGTAATCACAAGAGGCCTCCAAGAGTTTTGAGTAATCAAATCACCTGGCTAGTGGGAGTGCGGAGTTGTAATGTGAATTTATGTTTGCAATGAAGTTTGAAGGGTTCAGAGTAATGTTGTTGATAGATAACCAGAGTTCACATGCATGTTTGCAAGTTGCAAATGTGTAATGCAAATAAACATCGACAAATGTGTGTTCCCCATAAATCCAAAAGATGCTTAATAATGGAGATGATATACATGTTTACAATTTAAAAGAAAATCAGGCATGTTGGTTTAAAATAGTGGAAATGAAGAACTCAAATGCAACCTTGCAATTTCTGAATTGCACTTCAACTTCCCATTCTTGTTGACATTCAATTTGTAGGAGTTGTGGAGTTTACTTGCATTCTCACAAAATTTTGCAAGTTGCATGTTCATCTCTGCATCTCAAAATCCCTCATGGATGCCAGGACAGACTAAAAGTCAAGAGTCTCTTTAATGTTGTAGAAATGTGTAGTGTTGGTGCACATTTGTAAATAATTGCAGAATGCAATCATGACTCCCATTATTGTCATACCACAAGCAAAAAGAAGAGATTATTTTATATTGTTAAGCAGGAAAGGATTTGCAATGCTTATTTGGAAGTATTTACATATTGTAGTAGTGAAGCCTCCTTCAACTCAGTGAAACATAATTTGCTCAAAATGGATTTATTGAGAAAGCTTTAGAATTTGCCAAGTGGATGCATGAAGACATTGACACCACTCAAAATGTATTTGAAAGTAGTTTTAACCAGATATTATAGTTGAAGCTGCCTTGGCAAAGGCACACACGGAATATCTTTTTTGAAGATTTCTGAAGCTTGTAGACAAATACGATAAGCAGAAGTTTGATCCCATGGAATTCAATGATGGCAAAAAGGCACATAGATCAGTTGAAATTATTGTAGAACCTCTTAAACAAATGTGTGGGTTGCAGGGTAACCACAAAATAGATCCATTGAAAAGATTTTAGAGACTTATACGGAAGCGCAGACACAGCTTGTGGACTGTTTGGCACCATAGCTCAAGAAATGTGGTCTCCTGGAAAAATGAATGCAGGATATGCTTACAATGGATTTGTTGAAAGGCGCCAGAAAACTTCCATAAAATGCAATTAAACCTTACTTTGTAGCATCCTTGCATTCTATGTCTAATTGTGAGCTTCAAAATAGGGCAAAGATGCCCATTGAAGCATAGACAAGACTTGAGAACCATTGGATAGAAGATCCAAAGCGATGCAAGTCTCATGGAATGCTATGAATGCAGGGTATATTTGAAATGGATCAGTTGAAAAGGTTTTGAAACTTTCAAGCAGATGCAATTGGCAAGTTGAAAGCTAAACTGTATGCTTGCTATTGTCCTAACACCTTGTGCCAAAATGGGAGCCTTTTGACATGGTATGGACATCCATCAAAGCATTTATAGAATAGTTTTATTAGCTGCTGGTAGCTAGAAGTGATCGAGTGCCATGTATGCATAGTCTGAAAGTATAGACAACATTTGCAAGCTGTTCGATTAAGTTCTCTACAATGCTATTTTTTTGATGCAAAATCTGGGTGTAGAGGAAGAGTTCTGTTGTTTACCATGACTGGAACAAGATGTTGAGAGGACGTGTTGTGGGAATTATTATTACTTACCATGTTCTGATTTATAGATTTTAATATTAAATTACCTTTTCCTGTTTGTGATCTAGGTGGTTAAAGCAAGTCAAATGTTGCAGAGAGAAAATGAGACCATCTTGTGCCTGGATTCACTCGCTTGAATCTCTTATCCAAACCATATTCTTTTCATTTAGAATTTGACTATACAAATAATATTCTTGAGCATGAAGCTCTGGTTTCTTTAGCCTATAGGATTAGGTTTCCATGCACAGTTGATTACTTCACAAGTAAATAGTACACCAGGTTTGCTAGAAATGGAAAAGTCAGACGTTACTGAAATGCATAGACTCATAGAATTAGTCTATGCATTTTCTATTGAAGCCATTGGTAGATCAAATGGGCTCATTGTAATGGAAGTCAGAAGGATCACACAGGTCATTGGTTTCATTAAGAGATTACTAGCTTAACTCTTGCTTACTTCTTACTAATCTATATTGAGTATATTCTTTTGAATTTAAATTTTCGAGATAAGGAGAGCTATATTCTTTTTCAATCACCTTCAATTTTCTGTTGAAGACCCTAATTGGGCACATTCTAATTCATCTATATTCTTTGAATATCACTTCCTTCAGTTTGACGTCTAAAAAGTAATCATACTACATGTGCTAAATAGAAAATCATTTCTCTTTTAATAGCCAAATCATTGATATCAGGAGGGAGAATGTCTGCTTTTTGAATTTTCCAATATGTATTTATTTGATTGGAGTTCAAGTGAGGCATAAAATTTGAAGGAATGTTTTTGGCATTGGCAGGGATTTATCCTTCAATTCATTTTCACAAAACTTGCCCTCAAGTTTCAGTTCGCTGTCAAATCTTTCTATGCTGTAAGTGATGGAATGTTATAATGTTTCGAGTGTAGAAATATATGCTTGTTCCTAATGAAACTCACCATGTTTATTGGATATGACTTTTGCAGGTTCATGCAAAACAATCAACTTTCTGGACCTATCAATGTACTGTCTAGTCTTCCTCTAACTGACTTGTAAGCCTATCCCTAATTATTTCATAGTTTTTGTTGATAATATGAATGAGAGAGACTTTTCCTATGTTGGATGTTTATCACAAAACCAAATGTTCATTGGCTGTTATTTCCAGGAATATTGAAAATAATGATTTTACCGGGTGGTTACCAACAGAATTCCAGTCAAAGCCGAATTTTAAGTAAGTATTCATGATTCCCTTTTATTCATTTAATCATTGGTAATTTGATTCTCATAACATGATTGTGCTGTGTAAAGATGAACATTTGTTTGTGTTGTATACTTGTTCTTCTTCCAAACATACATACGGATATCTTGATGTGTTATTGTGTTTCAATGCAGAACTGGTGGTAATTCTTTCAGTACAGGACCTGCTCCTCCTCCCCCACCATATACTCCACCTCCACCCTCTCGCAAACCTGTTAGTGGCCATAATACCAGTGGCAACCCGAGAGATATTTCTCCACATTCAAAGAGTCCCCCTGGCCTTCTAAAGGATCAAAATACTGATACGGGAGGTCTGGCTACTGGAGTAATAGCAGGAATAGCGATTGCAGGGATTCTAGTAGCTGTTGCTGTTGTGTTTGTAATTGTTTTCTTTTTCTGGAGGTCTCCAAGGAGAAAACATGATGAAGAGGAGGATAAGACTGGTGCATCATTGAGCCCTCATCCTTCTTTCATAGCTAAAGGTATTCTTCGAACTGTGCTTGTCCATGGTGGTAGTTAGGGTAAGCCTATTCTTTCTTTTCTTTGGTGGAAGCATTTTTTCACTTGAGATATATTTTTCTTTTCTAATGTGTCTCCACTGTATTAAACTCATTCATTTGAATGATATTCCAAAGTGATAGCTGTCTGTTTTATCCAAGCTTTTAGAATTATATGCAATGCACATCTTTAATCTACAAACATCTGCTCTGGTAATATTTCCTGAGGAATTATATATATATATATATCACTAGCGTGGATTTTCATAAGAAAACTAGAAGCAGTAATGTACTTTAAGTCTTGAGAAGATGAATCTATATAGCATAACATGGTATATTTCCTTGTTTCCCTTGACTATTTGATGCAGTAGCAAAGGAAAGCACAGAACCGAAAATAAAGGCATCCTCTCCTGTCATCACACTTAAGCCTCCACCTTCAGAACGCCACAAAACAAATGGTGACAAGGGTACTGGAATTAATTCTGCTACCAAGAGATCTAAAATTCCAATAACTGCAATAGCATATTCTATAGCAGATTTGCAGGTGGCAACAAACAGTTTCAGTCAAGAAAATCTTATTGGTGAGGGTGCTCTTGGACGAGTTTATAAAGCAGAATTTCCTAATGGAAAGGTATAGTTGCTAATACCTGTAAACAATAGCTCTTTTCCTTACTTTGGAACTACAAATAATATTTTTGTTTTACTTTTAACTATTAACCATTCTATATGTCATGCTTGTAGAATTGCATAAATTGGACAGCATAGAAAGCATAGAGAAGTTGGTATAGTTTTTTTTTTCTATTGAAGATATTGGAAATTCTTAATAGGTTCCAAAAAATTCCTTGGAGTGTGGAACAGGGATATAATGGAACGAGCTTTTAACAACATTGGAGGAATTCCTCCCCACCCTTGGAGAAATCCTAGGGATGACATAGGAGAAGATTGTAGCAAAAATTACCTTAAAGCACATATAGGAAAGATCCCTATCATTTAGTGATACAATATAAATGCTAAATAGGCATTCTATCCACTCAGGTGACTCATGGTATGGGTACGAAGTAGACCTGCTATGTAATCAAATGAGTCGTACATGATAAACATCAGTTTTTCTGTGAACTTGAGGGATGGGGGGATGAGTTTCAGGGATGGTCAGTTTTTAAATATTTTTTTTGCAATAAGTATTTAGATTTTGGTGATGACGTGGGGACAAATATCAAAGTAATAGTAAAATACTCAAATGTATTAAAAAAATTAGTAAAAGAAGTTGCAATATATAATTTAATGATTTATGTAAGAAATTTACACAGAGGTCGATATTTATTATTTATATAGAGTTTGGTAATTTGACAATCAACTCATCCATTGATCAACAACAAACATTTGTTGTATAATATTTAGATTATTCATCATGTTTAATCTACAAAGTATTGTGGCATACTTCTAATCATTGGAACTAGATTTGTTTAGGCTCTTGCAACTGGACCTTTGTAATGCCCCCTCGATTTTATATTAAGGCGGACATCCTTTTCCCTGTAAAGTGGTGTTTTATTTAAAATTTCCTACAGATCACTATCATTCATTAAGATATTTTATGAAGGAAAAACATAGTTTAAAGTTTAAACCAAATCATGGGCAGTGCCTGTTTTCTGGAGAGACAAAAGTTAATAAAGTTAATGTGTTGCTAAAAGACAAATAAAGGATATTGTCCTTCGGAAGAGAAGGATATAAAAGAAGTCAATCAAGGAGGATGGAAGACATCATTGAAGAGATCTTTATATATTTGACTTTATCTCCTGTGGAGTAGAGATTGTGTTCTAAGAGCCTGAGGATGAAACCCCTCTAGGCCTGAAAATTACAGTATGAAAACCCCTGAATCAAGCAGGTTGGAAGTTATTTTGAATTTTACTAAGGCATTTCAGTATGTTAAGCTGCTGCAGACTTCAAGTAATTCAATAATTCTATAAGAGCAAACATTTGACATAAATCTAAGCTGATTTCTGAGTGTCCAAAACAATACAAATCAAATTTAACAGCAACCATTAAGTTAGTAATAAAATCAGAAAATTCTTAGTGATAATTGACTGTGCAAGTTTTACTGTGAGTAAGATTTTATCATATTTAAGGAAAACTAGGAAGAAAATCAATAAGGGGCATTACAACCTTGACCAACCTTGTATGTGCAAATCGATCCTTGTCATTCTATGTCGAGTCCTTAGGCTCTATATCTCACCGTGTTGGTAAAATCTCTTTGTACTCATTCAAACTCTTGTGTTCCATGAGATACAAAGCGTTGTGTATAGCCACAAGTGTCTTTGTTCTCCTAGAGGCACGCCTCTTGATGGAGTGGATGAAGTTGTATGTAGACTAGTTCCTCTCAACAATAGAGGAATGACAAATCTATGATAAGAGTCAAATCACCATTGTGTATCAATGATGGAGGCCCATACAATTGCCATCAACTCATTGGGTTCTCTTGTATCAAAGTCTCAACTCGTTGGTTTGTCTTGTGCTAAAGTCTCCCTATCTATCTTTTCGGAACTCATGCAGCCCTTGGGTTAATGTGGTTTCCTTAGTATAGTCCATCTTCTTAATGGCCTTCACAAAGTCCCTATTCACCTCTAGGATATCTATAGGGAGAAGTCTTCAAGGTCTTTGCACATGCTACCTTAGGATCAATGCACAAACAATAATGTGCAAAGGAGTGTTGAGATTTCCCACATATGTTGAATGATAGGCTAAATGTGCTCATTGAAGAACTACAAGGTGGGTTCTATTTGCTAAACAGTGGCCTTCATTTGGTCGAGAATGCTATCTATGCATTCATATATCTAAGGCTAAGACCCCATATTTGATCATTGTGAAAATGAGGATATGACAGATGTTATTTATTTGGCATTTGACCATAATTCTGTTCTTCACCACTTCCTTCACCCTCAACCCCTAGATTGTTTGTCTTCCACTCAACCCATCTATTACACTCTTTTGTCATTATGGTTAGTTGCAAGGACTCTTGTAACTCAATCATCCTTACCAATAAAATGAATTGCGATGCATACTTGATTTTGATGAGTTTTATAAATTCCTTCTTGAAGAAGGACAAGGATGGTGCATGTGACGCATGGTAATTGCAAATAAACATTTTCTCTTGCCTTGATTGCAATGTGTTTAATCCGCTCAAATTTGACGATGTCTTTAAGTTCATTGATAATGGCATGCACACAAGATGTGCAGTAGCTATGCTTGTAGGAAACTTCAACCAACTTTTTGCCTGTTGTGGACACATATGCCACATCTTGCACAACTTGCAAATGGCTCCTTGAGGATTTGAAATTGGAAGTTTGCATCCTTTTGGTTCCCATAACAATCAATTGCCATAAGGGAGCAAGGGCCCTCCTTAAATGTGACCATGATATCGATGAGTGGATGCTGGATTATGTTTGTCCATTCATCCACGTTAATGTTGCACTCCAAGTGAGACCCATGTGGTTTTCGTTCCTTCCATTAGTAAATTTTTCATATAATAGTTCTTATCCAAGATATCATGCCTTGCTTGTACGATCTTGGACATGGCCTCCTTGAAATAAAGAGAGGGAGTAACATAGGAATTTGCCAATGGCATCATATTCCTCATTGTTTGTTGGCTTGTACATTGAATGTATCTACTATTGGGTTTGGAGTTGAATTAGTTGCAAAAATAGGGGCTTGCAAATATAGAGTACCAAAACTTGTAGATAAACTTATCATTGGTGGTGCCTAAGTAGCAAAAATTGAGATGTGGCTATTGTACAATTTCATTACCTTAACCTTTTGTTAAGTGAGAGCCAATGTACCATGGGGCCATGTCCCTCCCCCAAAATTCTTTTGTTTCTAGGATGGGGATGTCTCCGGGATGTGGGGATTTGGAGGAGACATCCCCTCATTGCCTCGCCACCTCGGCCATCATCCTCGGGATGGCTTTGGGGCTTTGGGACATCTCCCTCTCAAAGGGGACATTTCTGAGACATCATCTTTTTGGGTGACTTCTAGAAGACATAGGACATTCTTGAGACATTCAAGGGATGTGCATTCTTTTTAAAATCAATTTTTTCGAAACTCATGCCCAACTCCAAACCCTAGTGGCCTATGGGCCCCACCCAAACCCCAAACACTATAAATTTGCCTTCTAACCCCGATTACATCACTCCTAAGTTTCAAAATAGTAAGGACTTGGTGTTGCAAAAAATAAGTGAGAGAATTGTGAAAATGACATTCACCATGAAGGTTTGTGTCGTTTTGAAGGCCTTAATATGTGCTTGACGGTGTGGGCTTTGCCCCTTGAACCTGCATTGTATCACGACAAGGAATGTGCCAAGGGTGTTGCCCCTAGATGCAACCCCTTGACCCAGTTGGGGGCTTTGCCCCAAGACTCCCGCAAGGGGGTCGCCCCTTGACCCCGTTGGGGGCTCTACCACTAGTCCCCATGAGGGGCATTGTTCTTCAACCCTACTGGGGGATTAGCTACCAAATTTCCATCCACCATTATTAATGTTCAATGTAATGATCGCCATGTTTGTAATGATCAGTAGTTTAAACTTTACTTAGTATGCCAAAGTTTCATCTATAATTCTTTTTCTTATACTTATTCCTTACACATCTTTTAATAACTTTTTTTTCAAGTACTATATGTATTTCCACCACCAACCCGCCACCCCTGCAATGTCGTCCCCCATCGTCCCTAAATTTAGGTGATTGGTTCCCTTATCCTTGAAACACCTCCCCTCGTCTCCCCATCCCCTCGTCAGGTTACTCCATGGAACTATGGTCAGAGTTGATAGTGCACCCCACCCCCTTTACCAACAATGTGCAAGATGTGTGCATTCACTCTTGCAATGCTGCTTTAGGATTCATGAGTGCAAAAATAACATTTCCATAGATGAGTCCCCCTTGAATTAATTTTTTTGGGCATCAAATCTTGTTGTAAATTGTTATGAAGTTTGCTTTTTTAATATCAAATGGATCCTTTGCAAACTTTTCCAACAACATGAAGGACAATTTGTAAAGACCTCAACTAAATGCATATAGAAAACAACTTCTACTAGTCTGATACAACTTCAAACATATACATTTAAATTGTAATCTACCAATCTGATACCTTGAAATATGCTAACAATAGATATTTTATGTATCTTTTATTCAAATACATACATCCTTTGAAATTCACTAGATTTATGCAACTTATTGGGTGCACCTACTATGCCTTTGATTATTTTGACGACACCTTGCAACGTGCAACTCTAAACGCTTTGATACTCCTGATGATGCTCCACATGGTCTTGCTGACACTGTATCACAAATTGCTTCTTAAGGGTTTTTGTCCCTAAGAAATTAGGACTATGAAACCCGTTTTGAGAGTTTCTATCTCCAAGAAATTAGGTTGACAACATCCCAAGTTTGAGAGTAAAGTTTCATTTTTTTTCTTACTGTAATGGAGTGAATTTGCACCCCTTGCAAATTCCCCATTTACATCCCTTACCTTAGAAAAATCAAACCTGAAGATGCTATTCCACCTCATCCATCCGCTTTCCACCCACTTGGCGGTTGTCTGTAGTGTTGGTGGGGGAATTTTTGTAGGGGACGCTAGCGTGGCGTGCAAACGTTTGTGCGGCGCTTTGCTGTCCTGACATGATTCTCGCCTTTGGAATCTATAGAGGCGTTACACTTCTCCATTGGCGATGAAGCATAATGCCCTCGTGCCCTTGATCGTCCTCAAATGACCCTTTTGGGCTCCTATTCATCTTCAAAAGACTATCTCTCACGTTCAATTTATCTTCTTCGATATGACTACACACTTCTTCATACTTCTTGAGCATTACATAACACTCTCCACCATTTTTGAAGCTCCAAGTCTACATTCTATTGGTTTCACTCCTCCCATTGTGGCAATGTTGGCATCTACAAGCTTGCGAGCTCGCATCTCCCTTCACGTGCTTGAGGGCATCTTGTTGGGGAGGTGATATCCATTTTACTTAGTAGCATATTGTTGTTAGCATTGCTTGGTTTTCTTCCATTTCACTACTTTATTGCATTTTCTCTATTGTGGCTATTTTGGTTGTCTGTGGAGGTGGGAACACCGAAAGGGGGTTTGACTATGGCAAGCCTTGAAACAGCCCCAACATTTTTTTCCTTGTTTTGCTATGTAGGTACTTTGTTCGTGTGGAGCTTGTGGGAGGGTAGACCGATCGTAAGTTTGACTTTCACCACCTTCGCTCTTATCAAATTCTATCTTCAAGTTAAAGTATTCTTCTTGCTATTTTAGCCATTTAGTTGCATTCTGTTTTCCGTCATGGTATAAAATTGCATTTATTAGGTAGTTAGCAAATTCTCTGTTAGTTTAGATTGTACTTTGTACTCTTTGTCTGTACAGACGCCATGAAGCCGCACTATCGTCTGTCTTTTGCATTGAAGTCCTTTGGCAAAGAGTTGCTTAGGTTACAGTCTAGACTCAGGAATTTGCTCACCTAGTTTCCTAAACTCTCGGGTTGACAAAAGGACAACGACAGATCAGTTGTCCTTCCTTTTTACCCTCTTAAAACATTAGACTTACCTTAAACAAATCCTTTAGTGTGAGGAGATCAGGGTAGTTGGTTGTTCTAGATCCTCATGTGACCTGGGGTCCTGAGCAGTCGGTCCCCCTCTACATTTTGGTGAACCGAACATGAACTGTTCTAGTTCCGTTTGGTAGTGCTGAAAGACTCTTCTCTCGTGTTCTATGTGTGTTGTGGGTGTGTGTGTTGCAGGGCACCTGGCCTTGCAACCCAACCTACAACCCCTAAGCGTTGCGAAATGAAACCTTGAATATGTCACTAACTGTTAAACCCTTGGGGGGCTTCTGAGAAAGTCTTTTCTAGTGTGCGTAGAGATGGCTTACTTTATGCATCCTCCCATCTCGTCTATGCAGCCTGCGAATGGGTCTCCTGCTATAACATTTACCTCGTAGGATTTGCCGATGAACGCTAATAGAGAATCCTCTCCTTTGTACATTTCCGCACGTATCAATGGGAACACCGTAATTGGCGTTCTCGTTGACCTTACATACCGAGTTAATGTTATCATAGAGGAGATCATGTTGATAAACTTCTTACATAAGGATGGGTACGATGAGTCTAAAAGTACTATACGTATGCATGATGGCTTTCTGTTCCTCCCATCGGTTCTATCACCTTGTCAATCTTGGTTGGGCCCAAGACTATGAATGCCCCCTTTGATATTATCTTGGGGTCCAATTTGTTCAGAGTGAAACTAGGCATTCCTTGGCTAGTTTCCATGAATGCAATCCCCTTGGTAATCCACAAATGCTTGAAGTTCTCTCATGAGGGTTCTTTGCGTGTAGTCCACGACACCAGCTACAAACCGATGGTGGTGCGTGGAGGCTATTCACTTGATCATTTCTGGCTTGCCCTTATTGGTCCACTCCCTCCCAGGATGGATTTGTTGTATCAAACTTATGTGAAATACAAGAATGGGGGCATAGCGCCGAAAGTGACCTACCCTCCTCCCTATGCCATTTCAGTTAAAGCTTCCCTGATAGAGCAACATAAGGTTGCCTTTGCTACTTGAAAAAAGGAGGAGAAGTCCTGCTCAGGCTTCTTCCTCTTCCTCTGCAGTTCCACTTGCCTTTGCCTCTCGCCCTGGTGTAGCGCCTTCGACTTCCACCCCCATGTGTCTCTTGTGGAATTCGATGGTGCCTGCTTTGCGAAAGGCTTAGTGTCAGGTGTCTGACCTCCCTGTCTTACCCACGGTGCCTTGGCCTGTCTTGTATGGTAAGGGGAAGGGTCCTTGTGGAGCCACCTCTGCGTCTCGGCCTCTGCAACCTCCTATTGTCCCTACCCCTAGGGTAGGAAGAGGCTCGTTGCTAAGGCGCTTGAGTTTGCTTCCCCGCTTGTTGTTCTTGCTCTTGCACCACTTCCTCCTGATTCTTGTCCAGGAGTCACTCCCTCGTCAGAATGTTTGTGATGGATACTCCGATGGCTGAATATAGGAGCCTTCTGCTCCTTAGGTTGCAACCTCTAGCTCTCGGAGCTGAAAAAATCGCCTTGCATGCGAGCGTAAGTGTCGGAGGAAGGCTTTGGCCACTGAGTAGGATGCCTAGCAGAAGGAGGAAGGGGAGCCAACAACTCCTGTCTCGGTGTCTTCTGCTGTGTCCTCTTCTGTCCCTTTTGCTTTAGTTCCCTCCGCCTCGATCTTGCTTCTGGCTCCCCCCTGTGAGCGTGAATGATCCTCACCCTAAAAGGGTGCAAGTGGACATTGCTCCTTCGGTTGAGCCTCTTCTTTTGATGTCCCTTTTAGACATCCCACCTTTTCCCAAACCCGTGGACATGCTGAATACCTTAGTGGTGTCCACTGTGGTTTTCTCCTCTTCCTCCTTGCCTTCTGCTTCATCCGTGGGGATCTCGCATCCTCTGATGAGGTGCAAGTTGGAGGACGACCCTGCTTCTAATGGAGGTCAGAAGAAGGGATCGCCTTCTTCGGAAGTTGGTACTGCTTTGGTCTGCGCCGTTCTAGTGATGGAGGCAGCCCCAATGTCCCCAGAGTTTGTCATTGCCCTTGAGTCTTTCGGTGAGGTCGGCAATGGATCTCAGGCGCCTCCTTCATCCCTTGCTTAGTTGACACATGACATTCTTGTCAAGTGCATGTTCAACTCTATAGATAATGTCCTGACTCTGTCGGTGATTTTTGCGAGATTGCTTACGTTTACCTTGTAGGAACTGAGTGAAGAAGACCTCGAGGGGCCCTCTTCCTTGGCTCTTGTCTAGAAGAGCATTTTAATTGGGAGAGCATTTTAATTGCAAGAGGCTCCAAGTAAATGGAGCCTTGACCAATGTAGATACCACCACTCATCAACACTTTTCCTATATTTGTTTAGAAGAGCGGAAACATCATGATGTTTTGAAGATATGAAGTGGCCAAACTCGCTCAAGATAGTACTTTGGATATCTTCATCTAAAATATCTTTCTAAATGCAGCCTTATAGCCAGTAGCAACCTCCACATCCTTATATGGGGGCACCGTCCTTGACAATGAAAGTACCTCTTTGCTATAATACTTTGGCGATAAAGCAAATGCTAAGAGATGTAAAGGGGTGGTCATCTTGGTCCAATGGTCAACAATAATCTTTTGCACAATTTTGAAAAATGTTTTTGTTCAGTCATGTTCCTTGGCTTCTATTGTTGCTTTTATTTTCTCCACCATGGAATCCATGCCATCATAAATTTCAGCAAAACATGGGCGATCAATATCAACATACCTAATCATGCTCATGATGGGCTCAGTGAAATTCAAAACATAATCCACACGAGCCCACCACTCATCATCTAGGATCAATGTTTTTACTTTTTGGGCTCCTTTTGCGTTTGATTGCCTCCATACACTCCACAAGTTGTTGATGACCATAGAACTCACACCTTCACAAGTCTTCTTAATATAATTGTGTGAGATGCAAATCGAGTTTCTACAACGTAACACAGTATAAAAAATACACGTCATAAATGAAAAATAAAAAAATAGAAAATATCCTAAAAAATCAAATTTAAATTACTTTCAACAATTCCAACTTGGAGAAGGTCCTGAAGATGCCTTGTGACATATGATGATTAGTCAAACATGTGGATCTGTGACATATGATGATTAGTCACAAACATTTAGATTTGTTCGCCTTCCGTGTATATTTGTTTGACCCACTCAATTTATGTGCCAATTTTTTGCAATATCAAATTGAGTGACTGGATTGCACATGGTGTCCAAAAAATGTGACTATATGTACCCTCTACTATAGACCCAGCTGCCCTACAATTTTTAGCATTGCCCATTATGAGTTGGACAACATTTTCAGACCACACCATTTCAATGGATTCTATGAGGATATTGGCAATGAAACTTGCCTCTTTTATTTGCCCCTCACAATCCACTGCCTCCTTCAAAAGCATCGCCTGAGACACTGCTATAACATTGATCAATGGTCTATTTTTGCAATCTTTCCATCCATAAAAAATGGACACACTTGTTTTGGGCCTTGTATTGTTAATTACTCTCAATGATGCCTCTATTGAAGCTTTCTCCTTCGCC
The DNA here is from genome assembly GCA_007115665.2 of Sequoiadendron giganteum. Classification (NCBI taxonomy): domain Eukaryota; kingdom Viridiplantae; phylum Streptophyta; class Pinopsida; order Cupressales; family Cupressaceae; genus Sequoiadendron; species Sequoiadendron giganteum. The sequence goes on along the minus strand of CM021105.1, from coordinate 342,157,775 downwards.
AATAAGGTGTTTTGCACCTTTTCATACCCAAGACTAACATAATCAAAAGTTGTATTGGAAAGGGTTGTCACCATTTCCTGCCAATAAGGTAATCTAACAAGGTTGAAAGGAAGCCCATTGCCATAAATGCAACGAGCAATGCTTTGATCTGCAATCTCCCTCTCTTCATTTTTGAAGGCATTCTCCAATGGGCCTCTTTTTTGTGAAACTCCTGTTGAAGATGGTGTCATGTCCCCAAATTAACTTGAATTGATTTTTGGAGGGAAACAGTGTTTTTAAACACTCATCCGCATTTAATAAATAGTTAAAAAAAATATTTAAAATAATATTAAATAATACTTAATAATATTTAATAATAAAATAAATTTAAATTATTGGACAATAACATTTAAATTTATTATAGGTCTTGACCTATTTAGCCAACCATTTGGAAGGCAACATATTTATGAAGAATGCTTTGTCGTTGAAGATCATCACGGTTGGAGAATTGTATCTATTGTACCCAGGAGACGGAAACCTTTGAAGATCAGTGAATCCATAAATGAGTACAAAAGTGTTTTCTATTAATTTTGATTGACTTGAATGTAAATTGATTACAAAATCGCATTCTCATGCGGAATCCTGATGGCTAAAAGCCTGAAAGTCTGTTACATGAAAACAGTAAAACTAGAACTAGAAGCAAATACTAAATAGTAACTAAATACAACATGCTAGACTTTCCTCTTCCCTAGTCTAGTAGTAGCTAGGGAAGGGGTGGGTCCTCTAGGCCTGCCGCGTGTGTGTGGTGGTGGTGGCGGTGCTACTGCTGTTGTCTCCTTGGCTGGCATGGAAGGCTGTGGTTGTGGCTGTGGCTGAATCTCATCCACATCCTCATGAATGTCCTCCAACCCTACATCTCCTGATGCACCCACATCCTCAATTGCCTGTCTCTCGAAATCAAAGATCTCGTCTACGCTTAACAATGGAGGCTGCTCATCTCTCCCTGTCCAATCATTCTAAGGATCTATCTCATCTAAATCAATAGGATCTAGTGATTCTACTCTCTTTGTGCGCAACCGAAGGTTGTATTGCACAAAGACAAGGTCATTGAGGCGCTTTTGTGCTAACTTGTTCCTCTTCTTTGTGTGAATGGCCTCAAACAAGCTCCAATTGCGCTCACAATTGAATACACTACAAAGTTGACATAGTATGTTGAGGGCAATTTTTTGTAGATGTGGGGTATTTCCACCCCAAGTTTTCCACCAAACCTTTGCAAAAAAAATAAATATTGAAGAGTTAGAAAACAAAGTCAAAGACTCAAAAGTCAAAACACATTTATCAAATTATAAGATGCATGTGAAATATCAAATAAACTTAAAAGTTAAAGACTCCCAATTTTATACTTGGTGGCTGAGTGGTTCTTACTCTAATAGCTAGCTTTGAAGAAAAGAGATTAACCCTTGCTTCCTTGTAGATATCCAACTCGTTGACGATGAGGTCTCTCACTGCAACCTTGGATTCCATCCTTTGAATGCATGTTGTGAGCCCCTCCATAACCTCTCCATTAGAATCAGAGAAGCTCTTTGAGAAGCTATAAGAAGGGTTGAGGAAGTACCTTGCTGCATGGATGGGTGGTGGAGTTGATTGTTCCACCTCCTATCAACAATCTCCCATATGGGATCAAATTTGAGGCTGTCCCCCATGTAATAACTTTTGATAGCCTCCTTGGTCCTATCCATGGCCTCATAAATGTATCCCATTGGGTTTTGATCCCCATCTACCAAGCGGAGGACTCTAACCAAGGGCTCTGACACCTAGATTAAAAATACAAAAAGATCAAAGTTAGAAATTTATAATGAAAGGCTTAAAGTTAAATTAAAAAATATATATATTTATATTCAACTTGAGTTTAAAATTAAATCAAAGTTTTGAAGTTACCTTCACGATCTCTGTAGCTTTTGTGCAAACAAGGGGTCGAAGACTATTGCAGCAACTCCCTCTCCTTCGGGCTTCTTTGAATATGAGGAGTCATTCCATGCTTGACTCACAAACATTTGTTTTAAAGAGCCCAAAGAATCCAAAATGCTTTGCAACGTTAGGAAAATCGTTGCAAACCTTGTGGCACTCGATCTCACCAACTCCTTCCCTCACGTATGCTCTCTCATCAAATTAAGAGCCCAAGGGTGATTGTAGATATATTTTGTGATGCTCCTTGCATCATCTACAATCGGTGTCACCCAAACAAGTTTGCCTATGTCCTCCAAAAGAAGGTCAAGGCAATGAGCCGCACAAGGTGACCAAAAGAGTGATGGATGTCTAATCTCAAGCATTCTCCCAGTTGACACATACACTGTTGCATTATCTGTGATGACTTGCACCACATTAGCAATCCCCTAAAGAGCACAAAAGATTTATTGAGAGGAAGAGGGGAGGGGGGAGAGAGAGGGTCAATCAGTAAATCAAACCAAACTTTCAATTCATAGTCTTTTTGAACTTATTACAATCAACTTTTGATATGACTCAATGAGAACAAGTTGACACCTCTTTATTGAAAATGATTAAATGACTTTTTACAAATGGAAGTAGGCACCAACCTACTTGATTTACAAATGAGATGATTTTGTAGGCTACAACCTACAAGGAACACCAACTCCGTTACAATTTTAGTAGGCACCAACCTACAAGGAGCACCAACCCCTAATGCAAGGCACCGACCTTGACTTGATGGATGAAGGTAAATGACTTCAATCAGGTCTGCACTCTCCCAATCCTCCAATCTGCCTTTGTGATGAAAAATCTCACACTCAGCCCACACAAGAAGATAGGTTTCTGATTTGAGTCACTTCAGACTTCACAACCACAAATGCAACCTTGATTTGGATGTCCTTTATGTATGTTACTCAACCATTGCAACCTTCAGATGAAAGAACATTACTACACTTGCATCCATTCAAAATTGTCCCTTCATAAGGTAAATTTGAGTTAGTTTGATATTAATCGAATCTCTTTGCTTTTCTTACCTCCCCTTTTTTTACTATATGTTTAATTAAATCTGTTCTTTTCTTTTGGAATTAGATGCATCTCTTAGTGATAAATCACGTCCTTTTGAAGTCCTTTTTTAATGATAAGTCGCTTGTCTTTTCAAAGAGAGATTCGAAAATGCCTAAGTGAATGAAAAACGTCTTTCATAGATCTTCTTTTAGTGATAAAACACGTCTTTTCAGTACTTGAATCGATGCATGACTCTTCAAGTGAAAGGCATCTTCAGTAAATAGATCGATGCGTGTCACTTCGAAAGAGGACAAACACGTCTTTAACAAACACAGACCAGATTCTCTACTTCTTAATAATCCGCTTATCTTCATAATCGTGCATTTTTAAGAGATTGGTTTTCAGTTTTAGTCTCGTCTTTTACTTGTGAACACGTCTTATGATGAAAGACGTTTTTAATCAAACAATGCATCTTTCCAGATTGACACTTTAGTAAATCATTCGCATCTCTATGTTCAACGCTTTAGTTAGTGTCTTAGCAATTATCAGATTTAATTAATTGATTTAGAATTCCGATTCATATTTTTTGACTTCGAACTGAACTAATATGAATTTATCAGATTGAAGAATTTGAGTGAATGATCCATGTTCTTATTTGGGCATATCTGCACGATTTGTGGCTCTTTGACATCAATGACAATATTTCTAACAATCTCCCCCTTTGTCATTGATGGCAACCTCTCCAATGAGCAATTTTGATCCTTCTCTATTTACTCCCCTTGTGTCCAATTTCTCCCCCTTTGACATCAATGGCAAGGGGTCTTCTAACAATGGTCTGCCTTATGTTCTATGGAGCTACAAGATAACGTGTATAGCTCCCCCTGAAAATATGCTCTCACCAATCAATTTGATGGGTGTGGGGCAACTCCCAATTTGTCCCTTAGATATCAAATGCATCCCTTGGTAGTGGTTTGGTGAATATATCAGCAATTTGTTCTTTTGAAGCTATGTATTCCAAACACACTTGTCCTTCTGCTACTTGCTCTCTCAAAAAGTGATACTTGATAGGTATATGCTTGGTTCTTGAGTGCTTCACTGGATTTTTTGAGATGTTGATTGTACTTGTGTTGTCACAATAGATGGTGCAAGGATGACTGTATTCAACCTTAATGTCTTTTAGAGTTTGCTTCATCCACAAAAGTTGGGTGCAACATGCTGCTGCTGCTATATATTCAGCTTCAGCAGTAGATAGAGAAACTGATTCTTGCTTTTTGCTCATCCAAGGAAAAAGGCTCCTCCAAGGAAAAAGGCTCCTCCACTTGTACTTTTTCTATCATCCACATTGCCTGCCCAATCAACATCTGTGAATGCTTCAAGAGTGAAATCTTTGCTGCTAGGATACCATAGACCATATTCCATAGTGCCTTTCAAATATTTGAATATTCGTTTTACTGCATGAACATGTGTTTCTTTTGGTGCTGCTTGAAATCTTGCCACCATTGCAACAACTTGCATTATGTCTGGTCTTGTAGCAGTTAGGTACAATAAACTCCCAATTATTGATCTATAAAGTGTTTGATTCATTTCTCGGGATTCATCTTCTTTGCTTAACTTGCAACCTGTAACCATGGGAGTACTCACAGGATTGCAATCTTCCATCCTAAACTTCTTTAACATTTCTTTCACATATTTGGTTTGAGAGATGAAAATTCCTTTGCTTGAAATTTGTAGCCCAAGGAAGAAAGATAGTTCTCCCAACATTGACATCTCAAACTCCTTTTGCATACACGAGGAAAATTCTTTGCACATTTTGTCCTTGTCTCCAACAAAAATGATGTCATCTACATACACTACAACAATCAATAAATGTCCATCGTCTTCTTTGATGTATAGATTGTTGTCTACATCTCCTCTTTTGAATCCTTGCTCTTTGAGATACTTGTCAAGTCTAGAGTACCAAGCTCTTGGGGCTTGTTTGAGCGCATAAAAAGCTTTCTTCAATTTGCACACATAATCCTTGTTTTCTAATAGTAGGAAACTTTCAGGTTGTTCAATATAGACCTCCTCTTCTAGATCTCCATTGAGAAAAACAGATTTGACGTCCATTTGATATACCTTAAATTTCTTGTGACTTGCATAGGCTAGAAACATTCTAATTGCTTCAATCCTTGCAACCAGTGCAAATGTTTCTTCAAAGTCCACTCCTTCAACTTGAGCATAGCCTTTGCATACTAATCTTGCTTTGTTCCTTGTGACTTGACCATCTTCATTTAGCTTGTTCCTAAAGACCCATTTTGTGCCTATTACATTCTTGTCTTTTGGTCTTGGGACAAGTTCCCAAGTATCATTTTTCTTTATCTTTGCTTGCTTCTTCAAAGGTTTTGGGCTCAATTTTGGATAGTATGACAATCTTCATCATAATTTATCATTTTCCTTGTAGATCTACATCTATCTTGAAGAATCAATTCTTTAGGATGATTCTTTTGCACAAACTTAGAAGGTGTCTTTGGTGTCTTCATGGGAGTCTTTTGTGGAGATTCTTCTTCTTTTGTCTCTGCCTCCTTTTCATCCTCTTTGGAGTTCTCATCTACCTTATCTTCATCACCCATGGTTTGAACATAATGATAGCTTTGTCCAACTTCTTTGAATTGCTTTCCTTCATCAACTCTTATATTGGCACTTTCAACAATTTTGTGCGTTCTTTTGTTATAGCATTTGTATGCCTTACTTTTTGATGAGTAGCCAAGAAAGATTCCCTCATCTGCTCTTGCATCAAATTTATCTCTTCTAATGTAGCAAGTGCTTCCAAAGATCTTGAAATATTTGACAGTTGCTGGTCTCCCTTTCCAAAGTTCATAGGGTGTCTTATCATTGTTTACTCTAATTTGTGCATGATTCAAGATGTAAACTGCTGTATGAATTGCTTCCTTCCAAAAGGCATCTGCTATCTTTGACTCATTTAGCATTGCTCTTGCCATTTCTTGAACTGTTCTATTCTTTCTTTCTACAACCCCATTTTGTTGAGGGGTTCTTGCTGCAGAAAGTTGTCTCTTAATTTCATGCTCTATGCAGAAATTTTCAAATTCATTTGATGTGAATTCACCTCCTCGATCTGATCTAAGACATTTTATTTTTGTACTTGCTTCATTTTCCACCAACTCTTTAAAAGCTTTGAATTTCTCAAAGGCTTCAGATTTTTCTTTTAAGAAGGTAACCCAAGTCATTATTGAGAAGTCATCAATCAGCAGCATAAAGTATCTCTCTCCATTCATACTTTTGGTTTTGGTTGGCCCACAAAGGTCGGTGTGTATGAGTTCCAATGGCTTTGATGAAGAGTGCTCCTTAGGCTTGAAACTTGACCTTGTTTGCTTTCCAAGTTGACACTCCTTACAAATGATGTTGGAAGGCTTTGTTATTCTTGGCATATCTCTCACAGCATTTGATTTACTAACTTTGACAATATTATCAAAGTTGAGGTGACCTAGCCTTTTGTGCCACAACCAACTTTCATCCTCTTGTACCAAGTTGTAACTTTCACAACTTATCTCTTTTAGAACATACAAATTGTGCTTTCTATTAGCTTGTGCAATTAGTTTTCCATCTTTCTTGATTTCACATTTGTTAGAATGAAATGTAACACTATGCCCTTGATCACAAAGTTGGCTAACACTTAGTAGATTTTCTTTTAAGCCTTTAACATATAAGATATTTTCTGTTTTTGTTCTACCATTATCTAGGCTAAGTGTTCCTTTTCCTTTTATTTCTTTTCTTAAGTTGTCACCAAATCTTATCGTTCCTTCATCAGTTGGTTCAAGGAAGATAAATTTTCTTTTATCACCTGTCATGTGCTTTGAGCACCCACTGTCAATGTACCATCTATCCTTTTTACTTTTTGTATTTTAGGTTGTTTGTATGAACATAGATTTCTCCTTCTTCCTCCACACCTTGATAGGCATTTCTTTCTTTTTAATAGACTTATCTTCTTTCTTGTTTTGCTTTGGAGAATCATTAAAAACTGTCCTACAAGCTTGTGCCTTGCACCCAAAGTTATTACAATTGTAGCATAAGCTATTAAAGTCCATTAAGGGTGTCAAAGGATTATAATCTCTCCTAATGTAGCTAGGAATATTCTTTGCTTTATTCTTACAATTTAAGGCCTTGTGGCCGAACTTGTTACATAGAAAACAATAGCCATTAAAAACATAAAAGTGCCTAGTATTTAGTCTTCTTTTAGGATCAGCCTTATCCAATCTCCTTCGGCTTGCTTTAAGAAGGTCTTGGTTTCTTCTTTGGAGTTTGTAACCGTCTTGGACTGTCTTTCAAAACGGCCCCCCGTTTTGTCTTGAAAGAATTTATGAGCTTTCATGAGCTCATTCAACTTGATGGAGTCTTCATCAACCTTTGTGTGTTGTTCTTTGGCCTTCTCGAATTCCATCTTTAGCATAACTATTTCTTGCTCCAGCTTGTCACATTCCATCTCTTTTGAATTTGAGTTTGATCTTCATTTCTCCTTCATTTCTTTCAGCTTCCTTGATTAGAGCCCTCATGTCTTCAATAGTTTTGCTTGATTCCTCCAAGTCTTTTGTCATTTCTTTGATCTTCATTTTGTGTTTGGCAGCCTTCTTCTTTAATTCTTCATTTATCTTGTATGCATAGTGAAGTTCTTCCTCAAGATCCACCTCTTCTTCATTGCAATCTTGATCAACTTCCTCTTCTTCATCACATTCTTGATCAGCATCTTGTTCTTCATATTCAGCCATGAACAATATTTCTTCTTCACCATTGCTTAAGCAATCTTCACTTTGTTCTTCGGAGGTGTTGCTATCTTTCTTTGAATATAAACTCTTCTTGTGTTTTTGAGATTTCTTCTTTGAGTTGGATTTGAAATCTTTCTTTCCCTTTTTCTTGTTGCTGACCTCTTTTTCTTCTTCACTAGAATTGCTATTATCTTGAGGACATTTTTAGGCATAATGTCCAATCTTCCCACAATTGAAGCATTTACAGGGGAATTTTCCTGTATATTTTCCTTTCCTTTCTAAAGCTTTCCCATGAAGTAGGCTTCTGCTTCATCACTTGATTTGTCACTTTGTTCTTCATGCTTGTTTTTGCCCTTTTTGGATGCTTTGAATGAGACTTCCTTCAATCCTTATCTCATAGGCAGCAAGGATCCCATGTAATTCATCTTTTGATAGCTGATCCAAGTTTGTTAATTCTTCCAATGCTGCAACCTTGGCCTCAAACTTTGTAGATAGAGATCTTAGAATCTTATCAACAATAAAATCATCAGCAATATCTTCACCAAGTCCTCTCATAATATTCACTATTTCATCAACACAAAGAAAGTATGATGCTATGTCTTCATCTTTATTCATCTTGAGAGTCTCCATCTTCCTTCGATGAGTTTGCAGTTTTGCCTTCTTTACTTTTGCATCTCCTTCATAGATGTTTTGGAGTTTAACCCAAATCTCTTTTGCTGATTTGCAACGCATGACCTTTGTAAATTCTGAATCTGTTAGGTTGCAAAGAAGAGCATGCTTGGCTTTGGCATTGTTCTCACTTCTCTTGTTCCTGGCTTGATCCGTTGGAGGGGTTGCCGGAGGTGTATACCCATCAACAACAGATTGCCACACATCAGACCCATTCAAATATGCTTCCATCTTGATACTCCAAAATGCATAATTAGTCCCATCAAAGATGGGTGCTTTCACTGTATTGTTATGATCTGACATAAGTGCTCTTAAGGATCTCCTTCAAGCGGTTAGGCTTTCAAGAAAGACCTTGCTTTGATAACAATTGAAGAGCACAAAATATTTATTGAGAGGTGGGGCGGGGTGGTGAATCAGTAAATCAAACCAAACTTTCAATTCATAGTCTTTTCAAACTTATTACAATCAACTTTTGATATGACTCAATGAAAACAAGTTGACACTTCTTTATTGAAAATGATTAAATGACTTTTTACAAATGGAAGTAGGCACCAACCTACTTGATTTACAAATGAGATGATTTCGTAGGCTACAACCTACAAGGAACACAAACTCCTTTACAATTTTAGTAGGCACCAACCTACAAGGAGTACCGACCCCTAATGCAAGGCACCAACCTTGACTTGATGGATGAAGGTAAATGACTTCAATCAGATCTGCACTCTCCCAATCCTCCAATCTGCCTTTGTGATGAAAAATCTCACACTCAGCCCACACAAGAAGATAGGTTTCTGATTTGAATCACTTCAGACTTCACAACCACAAACGCAACCTTGATTTGGATGTCCTTTATGTATGTTACTCAACCATTGCAACCTTCAGATGAAAGAACATTACTACACTTGCATCCATTCAAAACTGTCCTTTCATAAGGTAAATTTGAGTTAGTTTGATATTAATCGAATCTCTTTGCTTTTCTTACCTCCCCTTTTTTTTACTCTATGTTTAATTAAATCTGTTCTTTTCTTTTGGAATTAGACGCATCTCTTAGTGATAAATCATGTCCTTTTGAAGTCCTTTTTTAATGATAAGTCGCTTCTTCTTAGAAGCGCGTCTTTTCAAAGAGAGATTCGAAAATGCTTAAGTGAATGAAACAAGTCTTTCATAGATCTTCCTTTAGTTATAAAACACGTCTTTTCAGTACCTGAATCGATGCATGGCTCTTCAAGGGAAAGACTTCTTCAGTAAATAGATTGATGCATGTCACTTCGAAAGAGGACAAACACGTCTTTAACAAACACAGATCAGATTATCTACTTCTTCTTAATAATCCGCTTATTTTCATAATCGTGCATTTTTAAGAGATTGGTTTTCAGTTTTAGGCGCATCTTTTACTTGTGAACACGTCTTATGATGAAAGATGTTTTTAATCAAACAATGCATCTTTCGAGATCGACACTTTAGTAAATCATTTACATCTCTATGTTCAGCGCTTTAGTTAGTGTCTTAGCAATTATCAGATTTAATTAATTGATTTAGAATTCCGATTCATATTTTCTGACTTCAAACTGAACTGATATGAATTTATCAGATTGAAGAATTTGATTGAATGGTCCATGTTCTTATTTGGGGCATATCTGCACGATTTGTGGCTCTTTGACATCAATGACAATATTTCTAACATCCCCATCTCCATCACAACTTCTTCCAACAATGTATTTGCAGTTTTTATCTTTTTGGAAGCATCCATCGATTTCCAAAACACATCTTCACCTTTGGACTATGCTCCACGGAGTTTCGGGGACGGGGACGGCAGGGGACGACGTGATGTGTTTCTGGTATGGGGGTACTTTTGGGCCATTTTTTAGGGAACGACAGGGGATGTCTGTTAAAAAAATAAGGAATTTTTTTAAAATATAGAGAAATTTCAAATATTCATATCATAACATTGATAAAACATTCATCATAGAAGATTAATACATAACATTAGATTTGAATTGAGATTTCACATGAGAATTGACAAACAAATTAAATAAATTCAAATGCTTTCATTATGAATGTACATACATATATAAGAATTATAAAAAAATACGTAAAGGCTCCAAGTTTCAAGTATAAAATGACAAAAACACAAAAAAGATATGACTCCAAGTTAAATGGGCCTTTTGCATAGGTTTTGAGAACTTCAGAAGGACATTCAAATGGGTTTGAAGTTGTTGGCCTTGCTCCACTCCCACTGCTTGAAGAACCCCCAATGGCTGCCATACTTCTATGAGTTCTACTTCTATGTCTACTTCTTTCATGCATTTGAACCTCAACCTCCTCACTATCATTACTAGTAATCTCACTACTGCTCATGATGTTTTTTGGTTAAGAATTGAAAAGAGAGCTGCAAGTTCAATTAAAGGAAAAAATGAAATCACAATGCCCTTAAAATTGAAAAAAACTTAAAAAAATGGAAAACAAATTAAAATATCAGAGAACAAATGTAAAATAAAGAACTTACCTCTAATGAAGTAGATTTGATGCCCTAGTCTCCCCTTGCAACTGTTGTTTTCTCCTCTTTCACTTGCTGCTCTTCACCTCAAGTTTGCAAATGTCTAAATGAGAATATTTTTTCTCTTTTAATTGTTTTGATAAGTCAAGTAGGTTTGGGTTTTGTTTAAAGGGGTGGGGGGTTCTTGTGGGCCCATCCATCCCCTTTTTTAAATTTTAGAATGTCTTTTTATACAAAAAGATTAAAGTAAGATGTTGCTGGGCAATAGGGGACGACTAGCAATCCTTGGGACGGTTAGGGGACGTCTTGGCCGTACGGGGTGCTGCTAGCCGTCCCCTAAGTCCCTTGAATCTGCAAAAAACGTCCTCTAGAAGTTTCAGAAACTTTGTGTGAAAAAAGGGAGGGCTAGGGGACGTTTCCTGGACGTCCCCGTTTCGTCTCGATACAGGTACGAGCCAACAAAGGCAGGGTACGTGTCCCCGTGGAGCATAGCCTTTAGAAGCAACCAAAAAATTAAGGATGGTGTGGTTTCTCCCATCCGTCCACCCATCGGAAAGAATGGAGCAGCCATATTTCTTCCATTTTTTTTTTTGTTCTTCCACCACATGCATTGCCCTTTCGGTTGCATTTGTGAGCAACTTGCAAGTACAAAGTAAAATAATTAAATAAGTACAAAATTGTAAGTTTTAAACAAAAAATAGCTTGAATTCAACATAAATAATAAATTAATTTAAATTAAAGAACATAAACTTAGCATAAAATTTAAGTTGACTTACCTCCCACTCAAATCTTTGCGAGAAGGTGGCTTGTAGCTTTTTCCTGCAACCGTCAATGCGATGACCATATTGTAGCTTTTTCCACACAAAGTCTCAAGTTATTTTGAAATGAAATGAACATCAAAAAAGACGTTTTCAGTTTTAAGTTCTACAGAGGTGAGTTTTTCTGTCGGATTTGTGAGTTTTTGGTGTGTACTCGCTGAGTTTTTTGAAAAACTCGAAAACACTCGCCAAAATAAATGCCGCGAGTTAAACTCAAAAAAACTCATTTTTAAAAACTCGGCGAGTTTTCTGCGAGTCTTCCATCTCTGGTGCCCGTTGCCCTTTTCAAAGAATTTTTGAGCATTTATCTCTCCTTTCAGAGTTATTGCAGCAAGTTAGTTAGTTGATTCTGAAGGTTTCCAAAACTAGTCCAAGTCATTCCTACAACACACAAGCTCTACATAGCCCCTAGACTCTACCAATCATCACTTTTGAAGCTTCCCAGCCCCCACAATAGCAGCTACAGCATTCTCAACCATTTTCTTTTGATAATTGGTATATAGTGTCCAAAAAATGAAAAGGAATGATGATGCGGATAATATTCCATGTGGGTGGGCTTATCATGATAACAAAAATACCAAAGGAGGCCACTTTGTGTACTACAACTTGGCTGATGAAGGAGGGCCCTTGCCTTATAATGTTTACCAGTAACAATCCAATTGCTCACTTGAGATTCAGTCTCTAGTACTTGGCACACATTGATCATCAGAATCTGGCATGTGTGTGGTCGCTGACATTGTCAACTCTTACCTAAGGTATTTAGAAAATCAAGGTGATTGATTTTGGAACTCAAATTTCTGAGGTAATATAATCAACAACTTGCTAAACTTTGGCACAACCCATTTGGGAGCCTTTGTATGACAGAGCTGTAGGATCTTGCTTTTATGTCTGTCCTTGACAGTCCTTTGGTTGTGCTAGTAATAGATCGTCGACCTCTTCCTTAGATCATTGTTACTAAAGTATATTTTGACTACCTGCTTCATTCACAGACCTCAGACAATCAATGGAAAGATAGGTAGAGAAAGCAATTACTGAAGACATGATATTGCATTAGGGACAGACTTTCCTTTCTCTATTTTATAACTAAGCATTACTAAATCTGTTTTGTTGATTTCTTCATTCACTATGGTAACTAAATGAGGGAATTCTTTTGATTAAGAAAGGGATAAATAAATCTTTGTTTTATCATTTTGTTATTACTCAAAACTTGCAATTTGGGCTTCATAGGAAGTGAAACAATCTGATATAATTATTGAATGTCATATCATCTTTCTGTAATATATCTAGTCCCAAGCATAATTAATTGCAAAAGTGTAATGCTGTTGTTGAATTATTAGTGGCTTCCATTTTAGAGAAAGGAGATGTGCTTTGTTAGAATTTGTTCTAGCCAGAGCAGATTGTTGAAGCCTAGCTTTTGGTCAACCTTAGATCATTGTTTTCCTTTTTGTGTTCAATTGAAACGTTAATGCTTTATGTTGCAAGGAGCAATTAATGTGATCATTACTTGTATGCCATTGTGATTACATGCTTCTTTGCTCTAGTGTCCTTTACCATCGGCACTTCAAACTTTGCCATGTCATTGTCAGAAAGGCTGCAATTCACCTCTCCAGGCCTGTCCTAGATATGATAGATTTGTCCAATAGAGATTTGAAACTCATTTTTTCATATTCTCCATGTAGGAATATAACAAAATGTAGACAGCAAATCCCTGATGGTGTGTGGTATTGAGATAGGAGAGGGGAGATGAAGGTAATGCTTACCATTACTCAAAAGGCTTAAAAGGCTTCACCATTGCCAAAAGAGTCTATTCTAGTTTGTTGGTGTATTCCCTTGTTGGTTAATTGTGATGCTTAGAATAGAAAAGCTATGCTACAAGCGATAAAATAAATCTAAACAATCAGGAGTACAAACTACAAACCACAATATTGAGTATTGTTTCTGATACAAGTGTACATCACTAACAGGGGCATCCCAACAACAGGCACATAAAAGGGATTGGTGACACACAACACAGGTCTGGACACCTTCTTCTGAAAACAATGGGAAGAAGCATGTATTTGTTAACCATAAAACAAACATGGGTTTAAGTCAAAACAATGAACTGTCTCATGTCCTATCTGTGGACAACCTAGGGGGTTGAAATTCATTGACACAGGGATCAAGGTACCCCTAGACACAGTGATTAAGGAAACCATTAGACATAGTGATTAAGGGTACCATTAGACACAGTGGATGGGTTTGTAATAGATGAGATCTCACAAGGCCCTTGTATTTAATACCACATTTTCCCCTATTTGTTTTTTGAGATTCTCATACCCTCACACTGGATTTTGATTGAGTAATAGAACCACTGTTAGACACATTTGCATTCTTAGATTTTGACATATTTCTTGTGCAACGCAAATTTTGACAAAACACACTTTTTTTGTAACACATTCTTTGCTTGAGACATTTAAGGGGACCCAACAACCTTATGCTTACTAGCTATTTGTGCTTAAGTGCTGAGTGTGGTAGGAAAAACATGAACTGCCCTAAGACTTGTCTATATTCAATTGTGTAACTTATTGACTGTCTCTTCTCTTATCAACATATAGTGGCCAATACATTTGCATGAATACAGGTTTATATTGTCGCCAACAATTTGATATTAATTGTGCCTCTTGTTGATTACTCACATTTACTTGTAGGGTTAGCATGCTATCAGAATAGAGTGTCATCATTTGATTAGCAAGATGTATGAAAATAGGAATGATCAGGAAGATTATAGATGAAGAAGAGGCTAACCCACCTGAGTTGGATAACACCAACAAAGCTGAGAAAACACAAGACAATGTTTGCCTGGTCTTGGCCTCTGACCTCGAACAAACAAAATAAAATTTACAATGTTCGCACAATTACATCTTATGCCTCTGTTTCACAAGTTAATCACTCCAAAAGATGATTTTTGACAATTACATGTTATCACACCAAGAAATTGTTAAAATTTGCATATTTTATCAAATTTGTCTATGCAATATTACAAAAACCATTTCCTTTTACAAAATTAAAAATATTCGTTCTTTTTAAGCCCCCGCTTATAATATAACAGTTAACTTCATATAAAATATGACTTATCATGCCCACTTGCATTCAACTTGATGCGATTATTGACTTTCAACCCAGCATTTAACTTGTGGTTATAATGTAATCCATGCAACGTAGTTTGATACAACACTTCAAATGCAGCTTATATAAAATAAAAAATGACTTAATGATCAAGATTAAAAAGGCACCGACTGCTTATCTGCCTGTGAGGAATAGGTGCAGTGGTATGATCAACACAGCAGTGACTGTTGCATACATACTCTCACAAAACAAGTTGTAGGCACAAACCGCAGTAATTGGCAGGACATTCTTTGCAGAAAATTTACATAGCTTCCTTTGGGGATCTGATTATGGCAGACTGGGATTGACCATGTACGAGGCTAACAGGCATGATATTATGGGTTAAGATTCATATGGTATGATGGCCAGCAGAGTACCACTAAGCAATTTACACCTTTGGCAATATTAATCATGGTCAGTGCAATTGTTTGCAGATTACAGATAACCACATGTTACAGGTGGCAGCAAATCTCTGCGGGTTTCAAATATTTCTTGAATGACGACAGTGACATTTCTGTTAGGTCACATCCACAAGGTGAGTTTTGGCACATTTTCTTTGAAACTTTCATAGCAAGCACTTACATTGAAACCTTTGGCAAACACGTTGACTTTGAATCTTCACAACAAGAATAAATGTGCTATTTGTTCACAACTAAAATTGGCTTCTTCAAAACTTCTTCTCCATTGAGAGAGCAAACCACTGCGCCATGTTCATAACCACCAACCTTGCCTACATTTTTCTTCCTTAACAATTCATAGGATCAATGTTGGAAGCTGCGAAATCATGAGAAGGAAGACATAAAAAGATAAACTCATAAGTGGCAATCTGTTCGCACTTAATCAAATAATGTTCAATTGGAGTACATAAAGAACAGGGTAGGCCAACAATCCACTCAACTACCAAGGCAACCACTTAACCGTCCTTAGTTATTTAGGATGAATTTAGGACGTGGTTAGTGCACAAGGAAGAGACATAAAACTCTACCTAGGGGATGTATTCCTTTTATATTGACCCGCCCCTTATATGGCATGTCATGCCTCAGAAATGGCAAAGTATAAAACATTGAAATACAAATAAATAAATAAAATAAATAGCAAATATAAATATAAAAAAAAATATATAAATATAAATATTTATTATAATTATAATCTTTATAATATATAAATATATAAATATACATAAAACTAATATAAAAATAAATATATTAGCAATTTATAAATATAATGATAAAATAAAGAAAATATAATATATTAATGAAAACATAAAATAATATATACATATTGGAGTAAATAAGTGCAGAGGCAGCGATTAGTTTTAGAAAAGACATGACTCCTCCCAAAGACTATGCCCCTCCAATATGAAGATATAAAATGGGAGAGAAGCAAGGAGGAATGGGGCATCAAATGATGGAGAATAAAATAAATAAGAAAGTCTGTAGTATATTTCTGAGCGCAGAAATAAAGACATAACAATAGTGAAGAATAAAGATCATTGAGGAAGAAATATGGTGAAGAAGAAGAGGAGAAATATATGTAGGCATATAGAGATCAGCAGATTATTCAGGGTATTATAGCAGATCAAATAAGAAGAAATACATAAGAAGTCTGAAATATATTTCTCAGGGCAGCAGCAGGAATATATATATGGGATATACACGAGCAGATGTAAGGAGAAATAAACAGATCTAAGAATATAAATTTATATAAAATGATTATTGGAAGATTGAAATCAATTAGGAATATATATATTGTATGATATGCAATAATGATGCTTGCAGCCATTATTGAGCCATATAAGTAATTATGATGTTTTAATAATAGATTCTTATCTGTTTGATCTACACTAACGATATTTTCTGAGTGTTAAGAACATATCAATGGAAGAAGAGGAATATTTAGATCAACGATCATCTTCAGAAATACATTCATTACTCAGGCAACAAATATTACAGGCATGGGTAAAATCTGAGAAGGAAATATAGCAGATATTATGAACAATGGTATTATTTTGGTTTAGCAATAATTGGTCATGAAGGGATGAGGCAGGATTGCAAAAGGGAGAATTGCGAGAAGGGCACCCTATTATGCAAAAGGGAGAACTGCTAGAAGGGCACCCTATTATGCAAAAGGGAGAATTGTGAGAAGGACACCCTATTGCAGCCTTGCAACTATCCCCAAGTGAATCAATTGTTGAAGTAAATGAAGAAGGGTCCTCAATCATAAGAGCAGGGGTTGGCATGATGGAGGAGAATTGTGTAAAGCCCTCGCTAGGTACACCACTTCATGATGATGGTTGAGGACCATCGGTTAAGGACCACATGAGGCCACATAGGATAAGGTCCTATTGTTGGTTCTAGGGGAGGATACTTGGGGCACCTCATCATGTCCTCATTATGGATGAGGCCACGTAGTCCTTGGGACTTGTTGTCATATATAATCTTTCTCGGACTTAGAATTAAATGTATTTCATGAAATTATGTTTGTCATATTCATCTAACATGGTTGCAAGTTTCCTAACTAGACTCACATAATCTCAATTTTAAGTAGGAATTATATTTTACGTACAATTTGCTATTGGTTTCATTTGGAATTGTGATTTCAGGGTGTAGACACTAAAAATTGTCTTAGGCTTGAGAACACTATTTTTCTTGATCATTCCCCTTTCGTCCCTAATAATTAAATAATTTTAATTATTTGATTATTGTCTAATGTCACATTTCTACTATTATTAAATAATTTTATTTATTATTATTAATTCATTTTTGTCCTTTTATTCTTTTGATTAATTGAATA
This sequence comes from Sequoiadendron giganteum, assembly GCA_007115665.2. Taxonomy (NCBI): domain Eukaryota; kingdom Viridiplantae; phylum Streptophyta; class Pinopsida; order Cupressales; family Cupressaceae; genus Sequoiadendron; species Sequoiadendron giganteum. The sequence goes on along the minus strand of CM021105.1, from coordinate 342,140,127 downwards.
AATTTTATTTATTTATTGTACTTCACTAATGTCCCCTTTATTTAATTATTATCATCTTTCTACTATAATTAAATAGTTATTTTAATTATTTAATTATTCATTATCTTTTTCTTCCATAAATTAAATTAATTATTTATTTAATGACTTGCTAATTCGTCCTTTTCCTCTCACTTTTGAATTAAAACATTATTTAATTGAAAAGTCAACTTTCACATGTCTTCTATAATTAAATAATGCCTTCATTTTTTAATTATTCACTTTCCCTCTTAAATTAAATAATTAAATAATTAAATAGATCCTTCCAACAACCTCTTTTTTTGTGTCAACCTCTTTATCCGTGTCATTCTTATCTCTTTATATCTCAATTAATTTCCACCCTTGATTGAATGATTTTATAATTCAATCTTAGCCATTCATTCTTATCTTTGCCCTAATTTGGCCCAAACCCTATTTCATGCTACAACTTTCATTCTTGGCCATTGATTGACATATCATATTGGCTTTTAATCCTAGCCCTTCATTTCAATTTGGCTTTCTATAAAAGACGCTTATCATTGTCATTTCAACATACCTAGTTTATGCTACCTAGACTATTGCTATCTAAGGAGACAAGTACAATCTTCAATATTTTGTTATCATTATCACTAGGCTTATTGTTGCATACTCAAAATTTGAGGGCAATCAAGCATATTGCAGCAAGATGGAGAAGGACAATGGGGGTGAATCAACCATGGCATAGGTAATATTGGTTTGTGTTTATGTTTCTATGTTGGATTGTGCTTCATTGTTGGTTTAGGGTGTTAAGGTTTGAGTTTAGCTGTTTTATGACCTTAACCTTGATTTTTCCCTATTTTACACACGGCAAAATTTAAGGTGATCCCAAAAGGGGACATTACATGGCATGTTCAAGGGATGCAAGGAGGGTAGGAAACCTCCCCAGCTGTACCCGATTTCTTAAAAAAGGGAAACATTTCCAAATAGAAGATTTGCAGGATGAAACAGTAGGGAATGTTTAGATGCCCTCTAATCGTATGTGGACATCTAGCTGTCCCCTATGGTCCAGGCAGTTTAAAGTGCACTTTCAAAAACTAAAAGAACATAAGGTTGAAAAAAAAGGGATTGGGGGTATTGGTGCTCAAAGTTGTAGGTTCTTGAATCTTTAAAGCAAGTTCTTTTCCTAAGCACCAAGGGTGTCAAACCTAGGGCAAAATCCCTCAAACTTATGTTTAGGTTGGGCAACTATGGACCAATTTACTAAGTGCCTATATGCTGGCAACTCCTATTTGTTTGTCACGAAGTGCCTATATGCTGGTTTGATAGTGCAAGGGTTTTGCACATACATAAAGCAGATGAACGACCATGCAAAGTGTCTAAAAATGTGGCTTTCTTAACCATTAATGGTTTTGTGCACATCTAGATGTGGAAGTGAATAAAACAAAAAAACACAATATGAAATTAAATTAAATTTTTAGTTGTTTAGAGTGTGGTAGTGTGATCAAAGGTTGAGTATAAAGTAGATGGGTGCCTTTATCCAATTAGGGTAGTAGAGTCTGGAGTTTTCGAAACCAAATGATACAGTAACATGAAACCCACTATGTGATACCTTAATGAAGATAGCAATGAGGACCTTACCTCCCAATTTCACACATAAGTTAGGCTCTATGCATGCAAACAAGTAGATAATTGAAATTTGGATTACATGTAGATGAACTTAACTTAGTTATCCAAAAACAAATCCATATATTTCCTATGCTAGTTTGATAAGATACCTTGCAAAAGCTTTACAAGGATTTTAGTGCCTTCCATATGATAAGCTAGTCGAAATCAACACTCAAACTAGTGAATGTGGTTAGAATAAGATCTTCAGAAACAGACATAGTGTTCATGGAGACATTCAAAAGAGTGTCTAATCTACACATTAAAATCATTCCTTTGAGATTACAACATGGTATTACACCCTTGGGAGAAAACCCATAAAATTAAATTTACAATATTGTAGTACTCTAAACCCATAGCTTGGAGGAAACCTTGATGACTTGTACTTCTTTTTTGTGTTTTGGCTTTGCAACCTCTCTTCCATCTCCTTGAATTTTGAAATCAACAAATATATACCACTCAACATTGTTGAGCTACGTTGGGGAAAAGATCATGGTTGCTTGCAATTGTAGAGGTCGCCTATTCTTTCTTGCGTCATCTTCACGTAGTTGCATGCTAGTGGACGTGTGAAATCCAAATTTAATCTAACTGCAACCTTCCCCAATTATTAATGGCGTTTTGGATCGTGCAAGGAAGTAGATAACCTTCTCCCCTGTTGCTTGTAGAAAATAAATGAAGATTTGAACATTGCCACCTTGGCATGCAAGATAAGATAGATCTTGCGAAATTGGTGAGATGAGAAATCTAGAGTAGGTGAAGGATAATTGGGAATTACAAATCACCCACCACATTAATGGTGGCTAGGAAATCTTCATCATTCATCGTTGGATTTGCATGTGAATACACTCCCTTGGTATGGATGATGGCATTTTGAGTAGGAAAGACCTTAATGGTATCTTGGGAGGATCTAGGAAGTGGTTGGAGCAAATAAAGAAAATTGCAAAAATTTGACAAAGATTGGGAGGTGAAAATGAGGAATGTAGTATTTTGGTGTGGAATTGGACATGCGATCAAAATGTTTGAGTAGAAAATTGGATGTTGAGGGATTAGGTCAAACTACACGTGGGAAGGAACTAGCGTCGAGAAGCACGAGGAAACATTTGTGAGGATTCTAGGTGGAATTGGACATTAGAGTGGAGGTTCAAATGTCCAATGGAAATTTGCAACGAAAGCATGGGGAAAAATGTGCAAAAGGTGTAGAAACTAGAGGTTTGGATGTGTAGAGGTGGACAAGAATTTCACAAGGGAAAAATAGAGATGGTGTGGGGAAAAATTGCTAAAGTGGACGAGGAAGTGGATGAAGTGTAAAAGGGAAGGGTTTAGATCCACTTTGAAACTCCAAACCTCTTACATTTGTCCCCATGTTCATACCTCCCCTTCTTTCTTGCAATTTTTGTCCATCCCCAATCTTTAGTGGCATTTTGGCTCATGTAGGGAAGTAGATAACCTTCACCCTAGTTGCTTGTAGAAAATAGATGAATAGCTGAACATCACAATCTTAGTGTGCAAGATAAGATTGATCCCTCAAAATTTGTGAGATGAGAAATCATTGGGATTTACAAATCACCCACCACATTAATGTTGGCTAGGAAATCTTCATCATACACCATTGGATTTGCATGTGAATCCACACCTTTGATATGGATGATGGCGTTTTGGGTAGGAAAGATCCGTTGGAGTAGTTATAGTGTCAAATCCAACCATTAATGGCATCCTAAAGGAACTTGGGGAGTGGTTGGAGGTGAAAATGGGGAATGCAAGATTTTGGTTTGGAATTGGACATGGGATTATGATGTTTGGGTAGAAAATTGGGTGTCCAAAAGTTAGGTCTAACTTCACAGGGGAAGGAACTAGTGTTGAGAGGCACGAGGAAACATTGTGGGGATTCGAGGTGGAAGTGGACAAGAGAACTAGACATTATAGTGAAGGTTTAGATGTCTAATGGAAATCTGTGAAAATGCAGGAAAATGTATAGGAATTGGAGGTTTGGATGTGTAGAGGTGGACAAGAATTTTGCAAGGGAAAACTTGTGAAAGTGGATGAGGGAGGTGAATGAAGTGCAAAAGGGAAGGGTCTAGATCTGCTTCAAAAGTTTGCTGAGGGAAGAGACGAGGATGTGTAGAGATTGTGGGAAAGGAGGGGAGGTTTGGACATGGGGATATATGAAGGAGGTTTAGACTTTCATTGAGATTTTGCAAAAGAGAAGAAACATATGAAGGTGAAGGGAAGAAGAACTCTACAGATTTTGCAAGAATCCTATGTTGGGATGGAGGCTAGAACTAGACATCAGATGATTGGAAATGTCCAGTAGTCCATGGAAAGTTTGAAACTTCGCAAGAATGGCAGAAAATGATAAACTAGACTTTGACTCTCTTGAGATTTTTGTTACTTACAACATTTGATAAGGAGATAGAGGGTGATGAAGAACATTACTTAAGCCCTTTTGATTAAGGGATACCCATTTAGAGATTTCTTAGATTGGTCATATATAATGGAAAAAATGAGACCAAATCCATAAAGGGGATTGAGACTCAAAAAAACTTAGACACTTTAAAATGGGGCATGAACAGGGGCCCCAAAAGGATCTTCACACCCACACCCTTTTGCATTGACTCTAAACCTCAAACAGCCCCACTAACAATTAAAAACAAAAATCAAACTTATTTTTCCATTTTCCAATTTGTGAAGAAGAGAAAGAAGAAAAGGCAAGAGAGCATCAAATATATGTTATTTATGGTAAGTTTACTATCCATTGATCATTTGCTCATATTCCTAAGCATTTTTATTGTTGTTTTGAAAGTTCCAAACACTTATGGAGGGATTTTTTATTTTATTTTTGTCTTTGCACTTGTAGTTTTGTTTTGAATTTTCAACTAAAAAACAATGAGAAGTAGTGATGGTGAAGAAGTTCAAATTCAATAAAAAGGTCATAGAAGTACTATTGGGGGTTTCTTCCTTCTAGGAATGCAAGTGTTGCAAGAATGGTGAGTTCAAATAACTCATTTGAACTCTTTGAAGTGTACACAAAATGCCCATTTAATCTAAAACTATAGTGGCAGCTACACAAGGGTTTATTCCCATCTTATTCTCATCTTTTATGCATAAGTGGACAAGGGGTTTGTGACAAAATAATCCTAGTTGAGTAAGCCAAGGTGACTAGGTTGTGTATGGAGGGGGAGGCAAGAAATAAACAAGTGCATATGGAGCCTAGTATGTCACTGGCAACCCAAACCATAAATGTTGAGAATCGAAGGAGAGAGGGTTCTACCAAGGGAAAGAAAATGGTTACTAGTGTTGGAGGGATGTTTATATGCAATCACGAGAGGGTAGTGAGTTATTAATTGTTAAGGTTTTTTTGCCTATGCCATAGAGAAGCTGGTAGCTAAGCACACTGCCTTGTGGCTTCAAGATCAATAGACTCTTTAGTATTGTTAGACTCTAGTTGCACATTGGGATGTTCATCTTGAAGATGCCTTATAGGTTGACGAGGAGACAGCACATGAGGGATTGATTGGGGTTCCATTGGACGAGGCAGCCCCCCATAATGGTAATATACGGACTCCATGGTGCTGATTAGGGAAAGAGGCATTTTTTAATTTTTTTTTCATAACATAGTTGAAACTTGTAGCCTTTGGGCATTTTGTTGTAATTTTTATATAATATATACGGACATTGACAATGAAAGCAATTAAATTTTGTGAATTTGTTTGTAGCCTTGTCAATGCTTATCATATGGATATTTGAAATTTCCTTATATTTTTAAAAAATTCTCGATTTTTTTAATAGCCATCCTAAAAAATTGGTCCCGGAAAGGAATCCCCTTGTCCTCTGCCTTTCCCATCCCGGAAACTTGGTGTAACATAGATATGAAACCAAAGGGAGAAATATAAACCAGCATGAGTGTATATCCAATATAGGTTAGTGTTTAACACTCTAGTTAAGTTATTGTAAAATTCCTCACTACTGATGGATAAATTCACTTATTTGTTTGACAATGCAGGCATTTTGTCAAACAGTTTGTAGACCATTGAAGTAAACCATATTTTACCTATTCTTAAAATCTCAAGAATATCCTCAATATCCAATAAAGAATATAATTACCAAAATATTAAATTGCCATTCTAATACTCTTCCAGTCACACATATGGCATTTAAACATTGTAGTTACAGAAGTAATATATTGAAAGAACATATAATGCACACAGATATGATATTATGCTGACCTGAGCACAGACTGTAGCTGTAATCTTTTCATGCTCCGATGACCTTACCTCTTCTCACACCCTTCCATGTGTCTGCAACTTCATACAATTACCAAATTACAGTAGCCTGATTTTTCCTTAGCTTGGCGACGCTGAAGCAAGTCCCGACTCTTCACTGTGGCAGCTTGCAATCTCTAAACTTCCAACCAAATATCGCTTACCTTTATATCAATCTTCCTTTGCATATATATATATATATATACACGCTCGGTATACTACCTATAATCAAGTGCTGGCAGCTTATAGACCTCCCGTGACCTTCCAAAGATAACAATTGTGCCTCACATTAATTGAAACGTGTAAGATACTTTACACAGTGACTAATATGGATTCATTTTGGCCAGATCTTTATTAATTTTAGTACTCTGAAATTGGTGTGGATGGCATACTGATTTCTCCCTTGGGTGGCAATTTGGAATTACGGCAGTAGCTAGAATATATTGTAGGGGTTTGCAAACTACGATTTTCTCATACCATTTCTGGATGCTTCCAACGACCTTGATAAAGTATACAGTGGTCTTCTTTAATCATCAACATGTATCTATTTTAATGAGCCGGTTCGTGATTTTCTTACCCTCTGCTCCTAAAGTCTAGTGTCGTATCCTCCTCCAATCTTCACTATTCCCATGATTCTCTACTATGCCAAATTATTACCTGGAGTAGGCATACTATAAAGTAGCCCTGATCCTTGATGGCGCTAGACTCCAGGGTGGTGGCGACTTTAATTCCCACAGCTAAAACTTTGAATGGAATGGCACTGGCAGTTAATATTCATTCATGAACCTTTTACGATTTCTTCAATCAACTTGAATGCCCTTCTCATGGTGTGGCTTCATGGCATCAAAGCATCTGTAGATGGCGTCACCATTTCTAGTAATTTCCGCACCATAGTAAAGGAACACCCGATGTGTAGGATATTGCTAACCTGACTCTCTTGAAATTATAACTGGCCTGTATACCATGTTAATGCGGCAAGACTTTTCCACAGATAAATCAATGTATATATGTAATATTCAAACATATATTTCCTTCTACGATAGTTCAGTCCATACCCAATTGTTTGTTCATTCTGTTTAAGCATTGGGGAACGGCAGTATCTGGAGTAGCTCTATAATATTAAACTGAATCCCTTTGTAAAGGTTTAGTTGTCAGCGCACCAAGTTAGATAAAAGAAATCACAGTTGTTATGATACATAGTCGCTCAGCATTTATGACTTATTCCTATTCCACGATTAATTCCCAGAATAGATAAAATTGCCAGTTCCAAATGAGTCACCACACATTGCATCAAATCATCAATAATCCCATCTGCCACTTATTCTGAGAAAATACCTTATTCTGAAACTCTGAATTCATATATCTGAAAATTGTCTTTGTAGAAGACTTTGCAAATTTCATAAAACCTTCTGAACTAAACCCTGACGCTCTATGCGAATTCCGAGGTGAATCCGCTCATAGAAAGGTTTGGGTTTTCGTCCAAATCCCCAGACTCGAGGGTTTTCTCATCCCCAAGCTCCTAAAAGCCAAGCTCTCCAAATTCCCGATAACAAATTTTCCAAAAGATACCCCAATAAACTTCTCCACCACCTTTTTATATTTCACCACCTTTAATATTTTATCATTAAATATTTCACTTCATTAAAGTAACTTATTTAATATTTTCTCCCTTTCCTTTAATAAAGTTACTTTAGTAAATAATAATTAATTAAATATAAACATCCAAAATATTATTTCAGGACAATTTAATATTTAATTAAGTAAATTATGCTCCAAGGTGGCTACTTGGAATTCGGGGACAGTACAGGTATCTACTCACCATCATGATTCTCACCTCCAGCCAAGAGGACTGATGTGTTGCTAGTTATAATTGTGTGTTCAACTGATAAGGAAATTATTTATTTTTGGCATCTTCTCATAATTTACCTTATAGGCATTCAAAGATCTCATAAAAGGTTGAAATAGGGAGGTTGTAATTTTAAAAAAAAAAAATGACCACTTCAAGTTTTTACCAGGTTACTAGTGATTGTGAACTAGTTGGTGAATTTGGTGCATTCAAGGGGTTTAAATACTGATAACTAAGGCAATATCACTTGCTAGTTACTTGTTTACTGTCATAATCTGCACCAACACTACGGAGTACAGTAGCATAATCCCTCCAAATTGGAAAAGAATTACATTTATTCATTTTTTCGGCCTTAGAATTTCTATTGTTTTGTAGAGAGTGGGTCAACGTTGATTAACTCTCTCTCGAACCTTAGTTGGCTCCAAGTTGAAAATTCTAAATGAAGGAACTTGTAGATTGTTTGGGAATCTTGTTTGGAAAGTATTTTTTTATTTGGGAGTTTTGTTTGGAAAGAAATTTTGAATTGTTATTTTTGTTGGTTTTCCATGTCTTTTTCTCATACAAATTTGATGATTTTTGCAAAACCCTTAGTCTTCGTTTTGAAGAATGCAAACTAATGCGTCATCTATGAAATGTCAGACTTTGGCAGTGAAAAAGATGGATAATTCAGCATTGTCTGTACAGAAAGATGAAGACTTTCTTGAAATTGTTTCTAACATGTCACGGCTACGACATCCAAACATCACAGAGCTTGTGGGTTATTGCACAGAACATGGCCAGTGCCTTCTTGTTTATGAATATTTTGGCAATGGAACACTACATGATATCTTACACTTTACAGATGATAGTGGCAAGAGGCTGACATGGAATTCTCGCGTGAGGATTGCGTTGGGTACAGCTCGAGCTCTAGAGTAAGTTTTGTTTTTGAACATTACTCTAATTTTTTTCTGGTTGGTCTAGTATTCTTCAATGCCATTTTATTTCAAATATAATTTATATTCTGCAGGTACTTGCATGAAGTCTGTATGCCTTCTGTCGTGCACAGAAATTTCAAGTCAGCAAACATTTTACTGGACGATGAACTAAACCCTCATCTCTCTGATTGTGGAATAGCAGCTTTCAATCCAAGCTCAGAACGTCAGGTGTGAAAGTTTTCTACTTTGTCCCTCAATTTAATGGTGTTTAGCATGGAACTCCACTGCTTGCAACATGACTTGAAAAATGCGAATCTGTTAGTTCCTCCATATGTTTTCACCCTCAGCCGGTGACAAAAATGTTACGAAGTTTTTGTCAGGTTTCTACTCAGATGCTGGGTTCCTTTGGATACAGTGCTCCTGAATATGCCATGTCAGGGATATATACTGTGAAGAGTGATGTATACAGTTTTGGAGTGGTGATGTTAGAGCTTTTGACAGGACGTAAGCCACTTGACAGGTACTTCGGGTTCTGTTTCTTTTGTATGTTGATGCAAATCATTGAAAGTTATCTCCTCCACATCTCATTTGTAAGATATGTCCCATGTACAGTTCAAGATCACGGTCAGAACAATCTTTGGTTAGATGGGCTACACCTCAGCTTCATGATATTGATGCATTGTCAAAAATGGTAGATCAAGCATTGAAGGGCATATATCCTGCAAAGTCTCTTTCACGATTTGCGGATATTATTGCTTTGTGTGTCCAGGTAAGATGCCGAAACTTCAATAAGATACAGCCCAAAATTTTGTTTGCACCTGATCATTTAGGAATGATGCAATATTTTAAAAATATTCAAATATTAACTCCTACAATTTGGGATGGCAGCCTGAGCCAGAATTTCGGCCTCCAATGTCTGAAGTAGTGCAAGCCTTGGTTCGGTTGATGCAACGGGCAAGCCTCAATAAGAGAAGATCTGGTGATGAAGTGGGCGCATCTTACAGACAATCAGATCACGATCCATCAGAATCATCAATTTGAAAATTTTGTTTTTTTTTCCAAATATGGCTCTTGTTTGAGTGTCACTGAATCTTTAGCTTATGTAACATCCTTTGCCTAGTACATAAATTTAAAGTGAAATGCCTATTGTAATTTTAGCGCCAGAGGGGCCTAATGCTTTCACGAGTTGAAGCAGAAAAAATGGCAATCAGCTTGAACAACACGCAAGTATCAAATATTTTAAAACGATGCGGTTGGCCTGCAGAACAGTGCCCATGCATTTTCGGTAAGATTCTTAAAGATATGATTTTGCCAAAAATCCCATGTCAAATGCTGACAATGAAATAGCTAGTCTCAGCAACATCAATTTGCAGGCTGAGGTCTTTTTAGCACTATTGTTCGAAGTAGTGATGGGTTCCATGTATAACGAAAAACATTCCTCAACCCAAGTTTAGGATCTATTTGTTGATAGTTCTCCTCAGGCGAAATTTCAGCTCTCGTGTGATGGTTCTCCAATCATATGCGCTTGAAATAATCTTTTAATTTTTGGATCGAGAATGAAATTGTTATTGAAATTTCTGAGCACCGAAAACATAGCATTGTTTGAATATTTAGTTCGGGTTAATGTGAGGAGATATAGGATAGCCAAACATGATTTCTTCTCGAGTGTTAGAAAATACTTCAAAAATGAATGCATCGAATGTAAAGTCGAGACATTTTGAACTGACTTTGAAGATGAGGATCAATGTAATCTTTGACTTTCAGGTTTTCTGCTACATTCTAGCATTCTGTTTAGATACACATGGCGTGGAGAAAGTGTAAATGGAATTCAATTTTGTGGGGTTTATATGGAATTCTGTTTTTTTAACTAAAAACAATGTACTATATCTAAAACTAGATAAACGGATTTGCTATTACTGTGATTTGTAATGCTACTACGTTGTTCTGTTAAATTACTCACGTTTTAAAACCCACCAAGCATGTCTGGGACTTTTTCGAAACTCTAATCCAAACTGATCATCATTTTTCGTGTAAACATTAAAAGGATTTAAATCAGCTTGCATGAAAATATATACGACTAAATGGTTCTTATTCTTCTAATTCAATAAGATCTTAGCTTTGAAGATATGCTAATGATTCCGCCGATAACTTATGTAACTAAACATACATAATTGAACAGGTAATTAATTCTAAAATAGAAATAGACCTAGTCTTAATCTAATCTACCTATTTTTTTTTGTGTTAGATATAGTATATCAAAAAGATTATCAGATCAGTATATTGTATATACTGTACTGATCTGATAGTATGTGTGTGCATAGCCTTAGGTCTTATTGTATGATATTGTTGCTGTGAGTGGTTACTCTTTTATTGAAGTGTTCATGTGCGTGCCCCAAGTGCTTTTTTGCTCTTTATTTTTGAGGTAAATCTCTTTATATGATGGACCCTGCCCTTTTGACCTTTGGAAGTAGATAATGGTTTGAAGGTGGGAAAAAGTTTGGATAAGAAAGATTGGTTTTGTATGCGAGTGTTTCTTGATAGTAGAAAAGGCTAGGAGCGAGAAAGAGATATTAAGATGTGAAAGAGGTCAGGTCCTAACACTGGCATGAATTTAGGAGCAGTTGGATTTAAAATTGATCAAAATAATCAAAGTTGCGCTTACTAAATGAGGGTGCTTAAAAGTGTGTGACTAGTATATGCACTTTTCATCTCTACATTTTGCCGCTACATAATGCATACTTAGCTACAACAAATCAAGTATGCCAAAGTAAAATATTATTTTATTATACCAAATAAAGACTATATTGAGCAGATCTTGCTTGATGTTGCTTTTTGGTCTTTGTGCAAGCATTGTCACATAGGAAGATAAATCATTACACTTTAAAAATATTCCAAAAAATAATCCTATGCACTTTTCTGTAATTCAATTTTATGTTTGAACTTGAAGAGTCATGGAGATGTAAATGAGTTGACCTTGAAATCCTAATATAGTCATGGTGTTATTGTGATATTCTATGTCAACTCACCACAAATGTGTATTGACATGGACTCAAGAGCATGGATTGGATCTATTGCTTTGTTTTTTGACAATAACAATCGAGCTAGGGAGAATCTAATGGACTGACCTATTCTCAAGGAACAAGAATCTCATGGGTGACAACAATATGGTATTAGATGGTAGTTGTTCCAACTTTTACTCACTTCACAAGGAAGGAGTGCTTGATGGTAAATAATTGCATTTATGCATGACATTGGAGTTGGAGTGTTGGCTATTGATTCTAATTTGGCTAGGAGTGTTGGCTAGTGATTCTAATTTGGCTAGGTAGGTCACTTTTGTTTTTGGTAAACTAAAGGTGCTAAGGCTATATTCTCTTAATTTGATCAACTCTTCCAAGAAGACCAACACTCTTATGTGCCTATTTTGTTTACCTCTTAAATTTATCTTAGGATTGCTACTTGTTCTTGAGTTCATTCATCATTTGGTATCTCTTGTATTGGTTGAGCTACTCTTATCTCACTTAAAATAGCCTCTATCCAATTTTCTCTATTGGGGCCATGACAAGTTGAATGATGTGGAAGAGTGAAAACTTAAGAGTAGTGGATGATGTTCTGATTCATTCATTCATATTTGATTTTCTTGACTTGATCTTGGTCAAATGTTGACTTGTTTGCTATGAGATATTTTTAAAACCTATGAATGAGCCTACTATTTATGTTTAGTTTTGATGAATGTAGTGCTCAAAATGAATGTCAACTAGTTATGTTATTTTTCAAAAATAAATAAAAATTCAAATGTGGTAATTTCGATTATTGCAACTAAATGAATTGAATTTCCTTATATCTAAGATTCATTGTTCTTTTGTTTTCTCCTTTTGATGAAAGAATCTTGTTTTGATTCAATTGTTGATGATGACTTGTTTTCAAATGGGGACATTTATTATTTGTAGATTTTGAGTTAATAAAAAAAAACACTTTAAAGCAAATAACAAGATGCAACTAAATCTAATCTAATGTAAAGAAGCAATTTTGACCTAATTGAAATTTACTTCAAGAAGTAACAACAAAATCTAAACCTAACTAAGAAGCAGCAATAAAATGTTTCAATCCATGAGAAAATTGGTGATCTAATTACTACTTTAAACTACCTTTTAAAATAATTCTTGTACGAAAGCAAAATAAATGAACTTGTCTGAAGTACCAACAAAGCTTTTATCAAGTTGCAATGATTTGTGTCCATAAAATATAAAGCTTTTTTTTTCATTATCTTTTCTTCTCTAGCAATGTGAAACTCTTCTTGATGGAAGTAGGGAAGATAAAATTGAAGATTACTTGCAAGTTGGTAAGGGAGCTTCACAAGATTCAAACATTCAGAGCTTGTAAGGATGCAATGATGCATCTTGGATTTGGCCTAGAGGGGGGCTTGTAGATATATGAAGGTGTGATCATAATCCTCCTTAAAGAGGAAGAGGATACAAATCTTCTCTATAAATCATGTAGAGGCACTAAATGTAGGCAAGACCACATTGATGCATGAGGGTGTTTAAATAAGAAAACAAACTATTAATCAAAGGGAGATGACAATCATTTAAGGGAAGATGAGCAATAGTTAGAGGAGTATTCATGTCATTAGGATCAAGAACACTTCCAATTGGAGCCAAACTAGAAGGGAAACTATCAAAACTTGAAGATTCGTGTGGCAACAAAACATGATATTGTCAACCCCTTTTTTGTGAGGTGGGTCGCTTTTTTTGTTAAGGTAGCTCACTCAAGTGATCTTATAGCTTAAGTTGGGTTGCCCAAGCAACCATTGGGTCTCTCAAGTGCCCCTATAGGTGAAGGTGTAAAAGATCAATTTTGAAGTACAAGAGAGGGAAAAAATCAAGTTATATGGATAACTGACAAGGCAAACACATGAGGGAGAGCCTAAGGACATAAGGGGAACTTCCATCAAGGTAGTAAATAAATTGTGAGGATAAATTATTTATGCCATGTGGGTCGTGAGCTAGAATACCAAATTATCATTGGATTATCATGTTAGCCCACACAATTTTGGGCACTTACATATTTGCTCCAAGTATGGAAATCTACATGGACATAGGCATGTGGGATCACAGTTGTACTCATGACTGTCTACATGGAAGGTAGGTACCATTCTTGAAATAGGCATGTGGGCCTTTCACTACTTATACATGTTATTTTGTATTTGGAATTGCAAAATGAAGTGTGTGAATATGTGCAATATAATAATCTTGAGAATGAACAATGAAGAATGACAAGAGTACTTACAATTAATGCAAGGTTGAGAGATATTACCTTTGTTGTGTACTCCCACCACCTATTTGAAACTTGCAAGATAAAAAATGCTAATTGATTCAAGTAAATTTAATCAAAGTATTAGCATAAATTACATGAATAATAGAGATGAGAGGACATACCATAATGGTAGGATGTGGAGTATACTTATCCCTACTTTGATTAACATGAACAATCTTCCAAAAAGGTTAAAAATAAGCTTATGTATACCAAATTTGTTCATTTTATATTTCACTTGTGCTTTTGGTGAGATAAAGAAAAGAGAAGCTATGAACGAATGGTGAAAATTTTGTACAAGCTTAGAGTTGAAATAGTCATCAAATTTAGGGATGTTTGTTACATTACATTGTTGTTCAAGTAGAAAATGCGCTTATATTTCCATTTTTTTAATTTCCTACATTTTCCCTTGATTTAGAATGCCCAAGGTTTGCTCATAGCAAGGGTAGGCTTGCCCCTTTTAGCCCTAATAACTCACATGTATTGATAGGGTAGGTCACTCAAGAACACCTTCCTAGTAATCCCTTTTAACAAGGATTAAAAAGTTATTTGCTTTTAGCTGTACCCAAAATAAATTTTTGGCATTCTGCTTAAATTGAGCTAAATCATGTAAAAATGTCGTCAAAAGTCTGTTTTAGGTCAAACCAAACATAAGGTTTTTGTGGGCTTCTATCAAGGAACATATGTGTAAAATTTTGAAAAATTAAAAATTAGGGTTTTATGCCCCTATTTTTAAGGAAACCCCTGAAAATAGGACTTTCCCGAAAATGATTGAAAATGATCTTGATAGGATTAATCAACTTCATGATAACACTGGTCAAGTCAGAATCATCAAAAAACATGTTTTACTCTGGTGGGTCTATTTTTATTTTTCAAGAACAAAGTTAGGAGCTCCACAACCATTAATGGCAGATTGGCCAGTACCAAGTGCTGAGAGCTAAGCTTCAAAAGCTTCAACGAAGAAACCATGGAGAAAATGCTTGAAAAATGCTATCTCATGAAGGGGATTTTCAAATGTGAAAAATGCTGAAAATTGACTAAGTCTGGAAAATGAATGCCTTGCTACCAAGAAGGTTGTCTAGTTGAATGTCTTAGTCATTTTTCCAACACCCGTACACGCAACATGATGAAGGTGATTGCAAAGATGCACACGTCCACATCTTTAACAACAATGCTCAAGACAGACACGATGCATGACGAACGTGAAGCATGAAGAGATGATTTTTTTCAAAGCAAATGATGAACTTGCACCTAAAAGGCGCCCCTGTTGAAGAAAGGCACCCTTGAATTCAAAAGATCAAAAGCAATCATCAACCTTCAACAAGGCAGTCTTCTTCTCCGTGTTCCTGTTGGCTTTCCAATGCATTGTCGAGCTAAGTCATCTGATTCATCAATCAAAGACAAATACGAGAAAAGTCAGGAGAGGATGTATAGAAAGAGCCATCAAAATGGTAGTTAAACATGAGGAAAGGTGCCCCTACTGACCAGGGGCGCCCTTGAATTAGATGGTCCAAGTCTCATCTATTGAACAAGCATGTCTTCGAGTAATCTCTCCAACATCATCTTAGTTTCGCAATGAACCTGTTTGTCAGCCTGTGAGACACATCAAATGACAACAACTGATGATTGTAAGAGCATGCCAAATGGAGGGAAAATCAATGCACCTGATGAAGTTTCCAACCACTACTGTATACGTGGAATTTTCTCAGCTCTCTCCCAACTTCACGATTAATCCAACTACGCGTCCATAGGTCCTATCAAGCAATCAGAGGTAGAGATCAAACAAAAAACAACTAACGGTGAAAGCTAAAGGAAGAATGCCAAGAAATTGGTTAAGTGTTGGTCAAAAGAGCCCATGCTGAAGAAAGGTGCCATTCTTTTTGGGCAGTCAAATGTTGTCTGCAAGCTTAATCACCTCCAGGATAACCTCCTTTGTCTTGATCTGTCTCAACAATGACACCGTCAGCGAAGACAATAGATAAATTAGACAACTGACGATAGAGACCAAGCTGGGGCAGTTTGTAGGAGCTTACAAGTTGAAAATCATAAGTCAAATAGTCAAAGGTGCCCCTATAGGCCAAGGGCACCCTTGAATTTGAGACATTCAAATCAACTTTCAAGATTTGGGAAGTCAGTCATCCTTTTCGAGGCTGAGCTGGCATTCCATTCCACATTCCAACAAGATCATCAGACTCATCAATCAACATAGATCTCAGATCAGAGCACAAAGGGTCAAAATGGAGAAATTAAAGAACAGTCAAGAAATTGACTAAGTCTGGTGAAAAATGAACCATCTTGGGAAAAGGCGCCCTTGAAATTGAGGTATCAGATTCAGGTTTTGGACTTGGTAGCTCCCATGCACACTTCTTCAGAGGTAACTCAACTTGGCAATGGATCCATTAACAAAACTTCAAGATCAATCAAACAACTGGGATCAGGGATCGAACAATGACATTTCACCACGAAAATAATAAGGAAAAAATGTTCAACTCCTCAAAGGGACGCCTAAAGTCAAAGTAAGACTAGTTGACTGAAGTTGAGATATTTTGAAAGCTTTTACATGGCGAAAATGTCCCAAAATAGATGAAAATTGCTCCAGTTAACTCCCAATCAGTCAGGTTGACTCCCCAATTAGGTCTTGGATGCCCAATTGTTGCTTGCAACTCCAAATTGACATATCAATGCATCTAAGCATCCATTCTTCATTATTTCTTTGCAAGTTGAGGAGCTCAAGAACAAATATTTTTCTTCTCCAACATTTTTGAAGATTTGACAGAGGGGTTTTCACTGTTCTTCATATTTTTGAAGATCTGTTGCACAGAGGGACCATTTATCAGAGGTTGCACCAAAAGGCATATTTCTTCCAGAATGACAGTTGATAACTTACAATCTTCTTCTTGTCTTTTTCCTCTTTCCTTGTCTTAGATCTTCTTGCATGTCTAAGAAAACAATAGATAATCACAGATCTAGCCAACTAGGTATGATTAACACTACATTCTCAACAAAACCCACATGTTAGATTTTTCCAAAAATAGTAGCCCTATTGCCCCTATTTTTTAGGGTTTTCAGAAAAAGTCACAAATTTGAAAAAAAGACAAATTGGGTTTGTTCAGCGTTGAAGCACGAACAAAACCCATGTGTTGGATTTTTCCAGGAAAAATCATTTTTTGGTGCTTCGTTGCCTCTGCCACCGAAGGCTCTTGCATGTTGTAGAAAAAATCATTTTTTTGAATTTTTGACAATTTGGGTTTGTTTAGAAAATCATTCTCAACAAAACCCACGTCTCAAAAAATTTCGTAAAAATTTGCCCCGATAGGTCTATTTTTAGCAGTTCCAGAAAAGTTGTCCGAACAACATCGTGGGCACAGTCAATCTTCAAGGTTTTTAGAATGCAGTTCTCCCAAGACAAATACAAGACCAAAATGGTCTTACTCCTTGATTTCTTGAAAACGGCTGACACCGATCTGCATCGGACACACCCAAAAGGTCAATTTGGACAGATTGACAAGCATAGGCACACAAGTCCACAGGTTCCATAATGGTTTCACCTCATATATCTGATAGCCTTCCAAGGTCAGTTTAGAGGATTGTAACCGTTGGAATTTTGCGTGTGCAACAAGTTCATGTACATTTCTCATGGCTGGAGTGTTTGTAGTCAAACTTCACGGTTTCATCATCAAACTTTGAGTTTCATCATACAACACTCTTTCATTGAGAAAGATGAAGGAAAAACATAAAAAACGTAAAGCTGTAAAAGAACGCGGAAGGTAGTCATTCCCAACACAGAGCCACCGTCACTGAACACTACACTACCTTCCACGTGAAAGTGGAAATACAGACAAAAAGACAAGGAGTAAACCTCCTAAGGGGAACAAAATGAAGGAGATACATACATCGAGTTGTTGACACTAACAGTTGAGGCATGTGACAATTTTCATATGAAGAAGTCAACGATTGGTCAAAAGAACAGTTGACTGAAGATGGTGAGGTGTAAAACACCCACTTAGGACGTCCTACCCTCCAAAATAACATTAATGGCAATGGGAGTTAACTTGATGCCTCATTCCAAGTTAACTCACCGTCCCACAAATCATGCATGTCAGATCCCACTAATTGAGGACGTCTAATTTGACTTCCATGATTTGTGGATCTCAGATCTCCACTAAATGTGGATGTCTATTTTGGAGGCACATTTTGTAATAAATTTCACCTTTAGTTAGGTTTCAATCAACTGAGGTAGATGTGCAATTTGACTTTTGTTTAGTTTCAGTTAACTGAAGTAGATTTCTAGTTAACTGTTTGCTCACCTACTTTTAGCCTTAGAAATAAATCTTGCTGATTGGCAAGAACTGATTGTTAACTCAGGGAGATTTTAGGGTTGCCTACTCCTTTGAGTTTCTATAAATAAGAGCCTTGGGCTCATTATTTGTTTAACCTTTATTTACTACGCAAAATTATTGCGCCATTGTTGCCACAAGCTTGCAAAGTTGTATTTGTTCACTCTTAGATGAGAGTTAGTTGGTTGATCACAATTGTGCATGATTTCATGCGTTTGTTGTCCCAATCTTTGTAATTCATTGGAAAATATTGAAGAAGAAAATCAGATGGCACATGCTTGTTTGATCTAAGATTTGAGTTGATTCAACGTCTTGTTCTTAATCGTTTATTGTTTCAATCTCCTCGGATAGGGGTTCCTCCTCCTTGGATATTTTGTCATCGATTGCTATCGTTTGATGTTGTTTAAAGATGCGGATTCTAGCTTATACTTCGGACAGTTGTTCCTCCTCCTTAGCAATTATGATATCCATATCTTCTTACCTTGCTGTTTCTAGTACGTTGTTTCCCAACCTATACCTTAGACAGGGGTTCCTCCTCCTTGACAAGTCTCAGATCCAACCTACCGTAAAGAGTGTTTGCTTGTATAAAACCTTATCCTAGTGTATATCTGAGAGTTCAGAGCCACAACCATATTCTAAGGAGATGACATATTCAAGTGATCCAACCCATCCATTTCGCTCCTATGCCCTCATGCTTTGTTAATATTGAGGAGTTAGGATTGTTTAGAAGCTAGTTTAGTCATAGTTAAGATCTGCAAAAACCAGAGAAAGCTTAGCTATGACACATTGTGTTTATGCACCCTTGTGTCATGTCGCTGAGTAAAAAAGATAGGAACCTTAGTACCCTTTTTTACATAGATCAACAAAGAGAGATCTTCCTCTCTCTAATTTGAAGAGCAGTACTATAACACTTGCAATAGTTGTATGTTTCCAATAAGCACTCCAGAGGTGCTAATTGAAACACCAAGAATTTTTTGGTGCCCACCGTGGGGAAATGAGGCATAAAACTTCAAGAAAAAGCTAACACTTTTATGACATGAAATGGGCATCTGGCATCCTTGGGCTCTAGCTGAACAACCTGATCTTTCTCTAGCAACTCTCCAACTAGATCTTACATTCATTGAAGGAAAGCGGTCGGAGATCATCAATAACTTGCATAATTTCATCTTCGAAGAGAATACATCACCAACTCGGTGGAGATCCGCAGCTATTACTCTGGTCAAGGAAGAAAGAAAGGCTGACCTTGCAGTCGAGAGGCCAGTGTTACCACCACCTGCATGGTAGTAAGCATCCTGGCTCACCGGGTATACATACGGAGGAGAACCAATCCTCTATTTCAAGAAGACGTCGAAGAAGCATTTGACATAGAGCAAATCTTTGAAGAGATTCAAGAATGATCCTCTGGCATCTGATTGCATGATCCATACAAGAGGCAATGGATGGTAACAACAATAATGTTGGCGAGAGACGTCGACCTTCATTACCTTGGGGTAATAACATTGGACCCTTGGCTTTTCAAGTAAATCATGAGTTACCTAGAGGGTCAAGGAAGCACTTTCCCCAATTTCACAGCGATGGGAGTCAACACCCAGATGAACATTTTGCTGCATTCACAACGGCTTGTGCCATCTTGCATGTGCCACATGAAGAAATCACAATACGTCTCTTTGTGGAGACTCTTGTTGGGAATGTTGCGGATTGGTTTAGTCACTTGAAGCCAGACATTATTAAAAGTTGAGCATCTATAAGCAAGAAGTTTTTGGCGAGATTCAAGCCCGCTGAAGACAGTCATTTGTTGCTCACCCAGCTTGCAAATTCAAAGATGGAGCACAACGAACGCATGAGGGAGTTTGTGGAAAGATTTAATCATCTTGTTACACGACTTTCTTCTACACTCGATCCATCACCAAAGATTCTGATAAGTTGTTTCATACATGCTCTTCCATCAGAAATAGCCTTCTTCGTCAGGACGACAAATGAGACAAATTTGAAGAGTGTGCAAGAATACGCCATCGAGTTGGAGGACAATAAGATCACTTTTGGCTTGATGAAAGAAGACTCTATTAGATCTCCAGTTCAACAACCATACTAGCCAAAGAGAGACTATCTTCAGCCATAGTTGCCAATATCTCCATCAAGACCAATGATTGAAGTTGCACAAAGTGCAGTATTTTGTTGTTTCCATGACACTAATGCACATACCGGATTCACGTGTCCTGAGAATTTGAGAATGACCCAAACCATGGGATATGTTGAAGCTTCCCCCAGTTCTAGTTTTGTACCAACAACAAGTTCAAAGGTTGTCTTACCACAAATAGACAGCTTCGATGGAGACTCTGCAACAAGATATTTTGAACCCGTTATTAAAGAAGAAAAAGAAGCATACTGTCACTATTCTCTTGTGGTGAATCATGAATTTTTTTCAATGCTTGTGTCTACACGTGTTCAACACTTCAAAGCACAGAAAGAAGAGGAAGAAAGACATAGATCAAACGAAAAGGGTGAACAGGCTACTTCCACTTCCAATCCCAGGTCTTCATAGAAAGACGCTATGCCAGTTGCTCAAGATCTGTCTTCAACCAATTTCAACATCATAGCTTCCATGATGAAGACCAAGGTACAAACATCTCAACTGAAATATCTTCAAGATCATCCAGAACAAATAGATCAGATTCCCATTGTTGTAAAGAAGCAGGCACTGTTCAAGTCATCTGTTCCAGCAGGAGAAAAGCCTATAATGAGTACTGGTAATTATGTGACTCTATTAGAGATAGAAACCAAAGTTCAGAACATTCCTCGTTTTGAGGAGAGACTGACAAAGGACAGATGGTCATGGACAACACAGTTTGATGGAGGTTGTTCAAATACAGTTTCAGAAGTAGGGGAATTGATCATCTTCCCTAAAGGACAGTTGCACCCATATGTGCAATTGTAATTCACTGAAGCTGAGAAGGAGGTGCTTTTGTTAGGCCTCAAAGATGTCAAAGACATGGGAATCAAACTCCTATCTGTTAAAGGCAATCTAGAGCTGATCCATGAGCCGATCAAAGGATATTTTATGAACATCAAAGATCACCTACGACATTATAGAAATCAAGTCTAGAACTCAGTTGACTAGTTTGAAGAGTTCAACATTTCGAGGATGAACGACAGTAGAACTAATGCCTCAGGGG
The DNA here is from genome assembly GCA_007115665.2 of Sequoiadendron giganteum. Lineage (NCBI taxonomy): Eukaryota > Viridiplantae > Streptophyta > Pinopsida > Cupressales > Cupressaceae > Sequoiadendron > Sequoiadendron giganteum. The sequence goes on along the minus strand of CM021105.1, from coordinate 342,118,632 downwards.
TATCAACTTTCCCATTTGCATCATATTCTGACTTTTTTCAGAGTACTTTTGCTTGGATACATGAATACCTGAGAATCTTCATTCCAGAGGGATTGTCTCCTACAATTCCCATCATAAGTAAATCCTTTCAGGCAGAAGCAACATCGATGGGAGGCTCTTTGCGCTGCCATGAAGCAGGAAATACTTGAAATATTTCATCCCTTCAGGGATGGGGTGAGTTCTTTGTAAAATAAATTTGTTTTTCTTTAACGTTATTTTGTTATGTGTTTCCCCATTCTGTAAAGTATCGTCGTGTTTTAGGTGATTTCTTAGGTAGTCTTGTTTTAGGTGAATAATAGGTGAGCCCCAATAAATAGGTGAACTCCAATTATTAGGTGATTTAGGAAATAAATCTTGACTCCAATGCTCAACTGATAAGAGTACTGGTCTATGAAACTTGAGATTCTCGGTTCTCCTATGTCGTAAGTATCCGACATGGTCACCAAACGGAGCCTAATGTTGTACCCAAAATAATTTTTTGGCATTCTGCTTAAATTGAGCTAAATCATGTAAAAATATCATCAAAATTTTGTTTTAGGTCAAACCAAACATAAGGTTTTTGTGGATTTCTGTCAGGGAACATATGTGTAAAATTTTGAAAAATTAAAAATTATGGTTTTGTGCCCCTATTTTTAAGGAAACCCCTGAAAATAGGACCTTCCCGAAAATGATTGAAAATAATTTTGATAGAATTAATTAGCTTCACGATCACACTGGTCAAGTTAGAATCATCAAAAAACATGTTTTACTCTGGTGGGTCTATTTTTATTTTTCAGGAACAAAGTTAGGAGCTCCGCAACCATTAATGGAAGATTGGCTAGTACCAAGTGCTGAGAGCTAAGCTTCAAAAGATTCAACGAAGATACCATGGCGGAAATGCTTGAAAAAATGCTATCTCATGAAGGGGATTTTCAAAAGTGAAAAATGATGAAAATCGACTTAGTCTGGGAAATGAACGCCTTGCTACCAAGAAGGATGTGTAGTTGAATGTCTTAGTCATTTTTCCAACACCCGTACACGCAACATGATGAAGGTTATTTCAAAGATGCATGCGTCTACATCGTCAACAACAATGCTCAAGACAGTCATGATGCACGACGAACGTGAAGCATGAAGAGATGAAGTTTTTCAAAGAAAATGACGAACTTGCACCTAAAAGGTGCCCCTGCTGAAGAAAGGCACCCTTGAATTCAGAAGATCAAAAGCAGTCATCAACCTTCAACAAGGCAATCTTCTTCTTCGTGTTCATGTTGGATTTCCAACACATCATCGAGCTAAGTCATTTTATTCATCAATCAAAGACAAACATGAGCAAAGTCAGGAGAGGTTGTATAGCAAGAGCCATCAAAATGGTAGTCAAACATGAGGAAAGGCTACTGACCAAGGGCACCCTTGAATTAGATGGTCCAAGTCTCATCTGTTGAACAAGCCTTTCTTTGGGTAATCTCGTTAGCATCAGCTTAGCTTCGCAATGAACTTGTTTGTTAGCTTGCGAGACACATCAACCGACAACAACTGATGATTGTTAGAGCATGCAAAATGGAGGGAAATTCAATGCATAACAAAGCAAAGGAACCCATGCTAGCCAGGGGCGCCCTTGAATCTGAGGCACTTGATGCAGTTTCCAACCACTGTTGTATACATTGCATCTGCTCAACTCTCTCCCAGCTTCACAATTAATCCAGTTACGCGTCCACAGGACCTATCAAGCAAAAAACAACTAACAATGAAAGCTAAAGGAAGAATGCCAAGAAATTGGCTAAGTGTTGGTTAAAAGAGCCCCTATTGAAGAAAGGCACCCTTCTTTTTGGGAAGTCAAATGTTGTCTGCAAGCTTAATCACCTCCAAGATAACCTTCTCTGTCTTGATTTGTCTCAACAATGACACCATCAACGAAGACAACTGATGACAGAGACCAAGCTAGGCCAGTTCGTAGGAGTTTGCAAGTTCCCTTGAATTTGAGACATTCAAATCAAATTTCAAGATTTGGGAAGTTAGTCATCCTTTCTGAGGTTGAGTTGACATTCCATTCCACATTCCAACAAGATCATCAGACTCATCAATCAACAAATATCTCATATCAGAGCATAGAGGGTCAAAATGGAGAAATTAAAGAATAGTCAAGAAATTGACTAAGTCTGGTTAAAAATGCACCATCTTGGGAAAAGGTGCCCTTGAAATTGAGGTATCAAATTCAGGTTTTGGACTTGGCAGCTCCCAAGCACACTTCTTCAGAGTTGACTCAACTTGGCAATGTATTCGTTAGCAACACTTCAGGATCGATCAAACAACCGGGATCGAGGATCGAACAAAGGCATTTCACCACGAAAAAAATAATGAAAAAGTGTTCAACTCCTCAAAGGGACACCTAAAGTCAAAGTAAGACTAGTTGATTGAAGTTGAGATATTTTGAAAGCTTTTACATGGCATCTCAAAATTGGTGGAATTTTCTCATGTTAACTCCTAATCAGGCAGATTGACTCCCCAATCAGGTCTTGGATGCCCAATTGATGCTCGCAACTCCAAACTAACACATCAATGCATATAGGCATCCATTATTCATTATTTCTTTGCAGGTTGAGGAGCTCAAGAACAAATATTTTTCTTCTCCAACATTTCTGAAGATCTGACAAAGGGGTTTTCACTGTTCTTCATATTTTTGAAGATCTGTTGCATAGAGGGACGATTTATCAGAGGTTGCACCAAAAGGCATAATTCTTCTAGAATGACAATTGATAACTTCCAATCTTCTTCTTGTCTTTTTCCTCTTTCCTTGTCTTAGATCTTCTTGCATGTCCAAGAAAACAACAGATAATCACAGATCTGGCCAACTGGGTATGATCAATACTACTTTTTCAACAAAACCCACATGTTAGATTTTTCTAGAAAAAGTAGCCTTGCTACCCCTATTTTTTAGGGTTTTCGAAAAAAAACAAATTTGAAAAACAGACAAACTGGGTTTGTTCAACTTTGAAGCACGAACAAAACCCATGTGTTGGATTTTTTCGGGAAAAACCATTTTTTGGTGCCTTGCCGCCTCTGCCACCAAAGGGCTCTTGCATGTCGTAAAAAAATTCATTTTTCAAATTTCTGACGATTTGGGTTTGTTTAGAAAATCATTCTCAACAAAAACCACGTCTCATAATTTTTCGTAAAAAGTTGCCCCGGCAGGGCTGTTTTTAGCAATTCCATAAAAGTTGTTCAAACAACATCATGTGCACAGTCAATCTTCAAGGTTTTCAGAATGCAGTTCTCCCAAGATGAATACAAGACCAAAATGGTCTTACTCCATGATTTCCTGAAAACGACTGACATTGATCTGCATTGGGCACGCCCAAAAGGTCAATTTGGACAGATTGACAGGCATAGGCACACAAGTCCATAGGTTCCATAATGGTTTCACCTCGTATATCTAATAGCCTTCCAAGGCTATTTTAGAGGATTGTAACCATTGGAATTTCGCATGTGCAGCGAGTTCATGTACATTTCTTAGGCTGGAGTGTTTGCAGTCAAACTTCACGGTTTCATCATCAAACTTTGCAGTTTCATCATGCAACACTCTTTCATTGAGAAAGATCAAGGAAAACGTCAAAAATGTTAAGTTGTAAAAGAATGCGGAAGGTAGTCATTCCCAACACAAAGTCGCCATCAGTGAACACTACACTATCTTCCATGTGAAAGAGGAAATACAAATAGAAAGACAAGGAGTAAACCTCCTAGGGAAACAAAATGAAGGAGATACATACATCGGGTTGCTAACACTGACAGTTGATGCATGTGACAATCTCCATATGAAGAAGTCAACGATTGATCAAAAGAATGATTGACTGAAGATGGTGAGGTGTAAAACACCCACTTAGGACGTTGTACCCTCCAAAATAACATTAATGGCAACATGAGTTAACTTGATGCCTCATTCCAAGTTAACTCACCGTCCCACATATCATGCATGTCAGATCCCACTAATTGAGGATGTCTAATTTGACTTCCACGATTTGTGGATCTCAGATCTCCACTAAATGTGGATGTCTATTTTGGAGGCACATTTTGTAACAAAGTTCACCTTTAGTTAGGTTTCATTCAATTGAGGTAGACTTGCAGTTTGACTTTTGTTTAGTTTCAATTAACTGAAGTAGATTTCTAGTTAACTGTTTGCTCACCTACTTTTAAACAAGAATAAATCTTGTTGATTGGCAAGAACTGATTGTTAACTCAAGGAGATTTTAGGGTTGCCTAATCCTTTGAGTTTCTATAAATAAAAGCCTTGGGCTCATTATTTGTTTAACCTTTATTTACTACACAAAATTGTTGCGCCATTGTTGCCACAATCTTGCAAAGTTGTATTTGTTCACTCTTGGATGAGAGTTAGTTGGTTAATCACAATTGTGCATGATTTCGTGCCTTTGTTGTCCTAATCTTTACAATTCATTGGAAAAGCTTGAAGAAGAAAATCAGATGGCACATGCTTGTTTGATCTAAGATTTGAGTTGATTCAACGTCTTGTTCTTAATAGTTTATTGTTTCAATCTCCTCCTCAGATAGGGGTTCTTCCTCCTTAGCAATCCTAATATTCATATCTTCGTACCTTGTTGTTTCTAGTACGTTGTTTCCCAGCCTATACCTCGGATAGGGGTTCCTCCTCCTTGACAAGTCTCAGATCCAACCTGTTGTAAAGAGTGTTTGCTTGTATAAAACCTTATCCCAGTGTATATCTGAGAGTTCAGAGCCTCGACCATATTCTAAGGAGACGAAAAAATTCAAGTGATCCAACCCATCCATTTCACTCCTATGGCCTCATGCTTTGTTAATATTGAGGAGATAGAGTAGTTTAGAAGCTATTTTATTCGTAGTTAAAATCTGTAGAAACCAGAGAAAAGCTTAGCTACGATGCATTGTGTTTATGAACCCTTGTGTCCTGTTACTGAGTAAAAAAGATAGGAACCTTAGTACCCTTTTTTACGTAGAACATCAACAAAGAGTGATCTTCCTCTCTATAATTTGAAGAGCAATACTATAACACTTGCAATAGATTTCTTTTTCCAATAAGCACTCTAGAGGTGCTAATTGAAACATCAACAAGTTATTTTTGTGGTTATTTTGCATATTTACATGTGCATTGTAGTTTTGACTTTAGTTTTTGTGATTTTTTTGGCTTTTCGACTTATTTTAAATTTTAGGAATTTTCCAAGGTTTAATAAAGTTTCTACTTGGAAATGTAGGAGCAAGATATAACTATATTGAAAGTATGTTACAAACTTAAAGAATCGAAGTACATAAATTGTGATAAGTAACATAGAAATTGAAATAACCACAATAAAGACAAATTAAAATAGAAGATATGCATGGAAAAACCCTTGTGAGAAAAATCCACATCCAAAGAGATCCAAAACTTATATTAATCCTCCAAATAAGTTACACCAATATAATTTCCCTCTCTAAAATCTCACAACACTTTGTTAGTACTACAACTTGCAAAACAACTTGTCCAACCTCTTAGATCAAGCTCCTATTTATAGAATTAAAAGATGAAACCATGGGATGGTTTTGGAATGTGCCCTATTTTTTTATGCTTTGTTCCCATTCATGCATTTGACACCATTCACCCATCACAAATATATGATGTGAGAAACCATCAATTGAGTCTCATGTATTAGGTGTTTTTTAAGGATATCCATTGAAAATTTTATAGCTAAAATTCCTTTGTGAAATTGGTAATGGGGTACTTATGAGGTCAATACTAAGAGATGTGGCCTTTTCTTATGTGAAATTAGGCCTTCTAAGATATTTGAAGGTTCCAAGGACATTGGGATGATTCCCGAAAATCCCACAAAGTAGTTTGTGAGGGTTTAATTTTAGAATTTCAGGTAGGATGGTATAATTTATTGTTAATATTCTTCACTTTGAGTTTCAGTAGGATGCAAGAAAATTTGTATATGTGTTATGGATTTGGTAGGTCAAAAGTGTACTTTGTGGGTTTGTAGACATTCAAGGGTCCCAAGAATCTTTACACCTTTGTATTGAAGTCCTGAATCCTCATAGAATCTTGAACCCCAAATTATTAGGATCCCAAAGTCTTCATTCCCCCTGGAATATAAAACCTCACAATCCTAAGATCTTGAAGAACTTAGTTCTTCTAGAACCTTAAAACCTCATCCTTGTTTAGATGTCTTGATATCCCCTAGTTCCTCAAAACCCTAGAGTCTCTAGCTTCTCCACAACCTCAAGCCTATTCTTAAATCCCCATTTCATATGATTCCAATTCTTATGCATTAACCCTCTCATTTATTTTTGATGGACTTGCATAATAGCATATTGTAATACATCCCTATGTTCTAGAAAGAACTAAAACCCCACAAAATTCCAAAATGATCAAAATCACTGAAAAGGTTTAGCATATTCATTCCTACCTACTCCCCCACCATTATTAGACACTTCAACAACCAATGTTAATTGCACGACTCTTAATAGTTAATAGATTTTGTGAGATTTTCCATGTCATGCACATTATGAATGATTATATTTCAAAGAAGTGTTGGCAGATTGTTATCACCCCCCTTAAGATTCATGACAAGGGACTAACCACCTCCCGTGTGATCCATGTCCCTACCATTTGTATTGGGAATTGATAGATCAATCTTTTGACACAACGAAAAACATGGGCCAACAATTGGTATCAGAGCATTGGGTCATGGGTTTGAATCCCATTGGGTAACACTGAGGGGGAGATTGTTGGCAGATGGTCAACAATACCCTCAGGATTTGTGACAAGGGACTAACCACCTCTTGCGCAATCCATGTCTCTACCATTTTTATCGGGTGTTGATAGATTGATCTTTTGATGAAACGAAAAATGTGGACCAACATGAAGAATGCTCCCCCACACTCCTCAAGTTTAGGTGGGCACATCTGATATAGGTTCCTTGTACCAAGTTGAGGAAAGATGATGCATGAAGGCATGTGTGTCTTTAGTAATGCTCGAGGATTGTGGATCTTTTCCATAGGTCATGTGAACACACTGGGGAAAGTAGGTCGCATATGTGAATATTTGAATATAGGGCTAGATTCTTTCCATTCAAAAGAAGTGGAAAGTAGGTTGCATAGCTAGAAATAGAGAAATTTTGTAGCAGACCCCTAGGGTTTTGACTTTCAACACAGGATAGGGATATTCTTACATTGTAATGACCTAGTTTATCACAAACTTGCCATGAATATACATAACCATTGAAGAACACATATCATGTGTAGCTTCACTATTGTTTGATTCTCTCCAAGTGTATGGTGTGCATTTTTGGATATATTACTGAGTGATTGGCCAACCAAAAGATTGTAAAATCCTTGTAAGGATTTTATAAGGTATCTTTTCAGGATAATATAGAAATGTATAGGTCTATTCATGGATTACTAAGTTAGCCTTTAATTTTTTGTAATTTTATTTATATTTTCATATGTATGTGTAGAGCCTAGCTTATTTATATAGTTGGAAAGATATAGTCTTTAGTGATATCTTCCTTAAGGTATCACAAAATGGTCCTTGGTCATTACATTTTTTTATGAAATTTGTGAGTTTATTTCCCAAATGGATTAGGCACCCATCCACCTCAATCTCAACCTCCCATTACCCCAACACACCCAACATAATCAAATCTAGAAACACATTTTCACTTTGTGCTAATCTAGTTTGTTCCAACTTTCATGTCTAGGTGTAATTGAAAAATAATAGGGGTTATTAAATCAATATCCTTAGGCACTTCATGTGGCAATATTTTTTTCCATTGAACTTGGTGTAATACCTTGTGTAATCAAACCAACACACAAATACATAGTGACAAATTGGTAGGGATATATTATGCAACAAGTATGGTTTTTGTGAAGGTAAACATTTGTTTCCTATAATTGTGTTCAACACAACACCTTAGGGAAGCCCACATTGGTTTAGTAGATCCAAGATTTGAAGGGGGCTTTATCCACCTTAATAAATTGTTCCATTATTGCTCAAACTAATCATAAGTTTATGGTTTTCATTTCAATTTTGACAACCTTGGCACTTGGAGAATATTTTTCTGTAGGGATTTGAGAACTACAACTTCGAGCAACAACATCTTGGTGTTGTTTCTAGGGGTGATCTAACTTTGTTCATATTTCTCAAAAAAATTGATGCAGTTAAGGTCAAGGGGTCCTATCAAACTACCCAACCTTGTAGCCAATAGAATGTTCAATAATAAATTGATGTTTAAAAACACAAATTCAAATTCTATTATCTTCAGGTAAATTTGCAATGCAAGAGTATAATGGATCAATCTGATTTCAATCATCTCTCTCAAAATTTCCTTGAAATATTTTCCCTAAAAAGATCTCCCCAACATGTATCAACCTTTGTCTTATCTATCAGGCCATTAGGAAATCAAATTGAATAATATCTTAGCAATTACATCAATTGAATCCTCAATGAAATGAAAATTGTAGTAGTAGGTCAAAAGTCTGTAAAGGTAGTAACCGTAAGCTGAAAGTCCATAGATGTGTGGCAAGATAAAGATCCACAAATTGCTAGTTCAAATAAGAGATTTTTTTTCATAATCAATTTGCCAACAAAACTCCCCAACCATGACATCATCATCTTCGTCCTTTTTTGTCTATTGAAATGAACATTTTAAATATCACACATATCTAATTTAGTTACATTCATCCACAATCATACAATGTTGATATCATTGAGACTATTCATTTGAACTAGTTGACTAAACTTTCAAATTTTTAGATCACATGAGCTCATCCACAAGTCTAGATGGCCATAATAAATCCACATAGTTTAGATGGATAAGGAACTCCTAAAAGAGGCAGTTGGACAAGGAATTATTGCAAATCTTGCAGCCTCGAAGTTCCCACAAATTTCAAAGAAACTATTGGTACTAGTTATGTGGCCAAAATATTGGAATTGGATGTAAACAAGTCGATTTAACACCAAACCTCCAAAAATATTAGTAGAAGATAAAACATATGCATAAAGATGATAGTAGACCAAACATCTGCACATGGGTAGGTTTAACAACCCATAAATCTGTAAACCAATAATATACCAAAAAACTCCCAAAGTCATAACTTTGTTATTTTTCTCCAAATCTTCATGAAATTTAATTTGTAGATATCCATTAGGCTCATCTACAAGGTGATACCCAAATTTCCTTCGAAATTCCTCGAAGCTACAACCCAAAAACCGACAAAAATAAATAAAAAAGCAACATACTAAAAGCAAAGAAAGGTAGTATTTTTGGTTGAAGCAAGATTGCCTATGGACCTGGATGCTCCTACTTTAGACATGCTAGGCAAGTGAAATGTTCCATGAGTTAGAATTTCATGAACATTTTTAGGTGATTGGGATAATGACCCATGCTTCTTATTCATCTAACATTGTTTATTCAATTGATCTCTTCCCTTTCCTCTTTTCCTTTCTCACCCTCCACTTCATTGTGTAGACTACCACTACTTTTCATGCTCTGTAAATATGATCTATGGATTTCATGAGAAAATATTAAACATCCCAACTATGATTTATGATGTTTCCTCTATGAATCTCCACCTCCTTGGTGTACCTTCAGTCTTCTTGCCTGTCTCTCTTTATGTTTTTGTTGCACAACATCAATACCACTTCCTTTATTCTCAGTTGTAGTCTTCTTTATAGGAACCTTTATCAAGTTGTTCTCAACCTCTTTTGTCACCTTCATGAACTATTTTCTGATCTAAAAGAAACTACATGACTACTATCCTTTACTTCCTTCTCTTCTTCTTTTAATGAACTTAAAACATATTTTTGTCCACCTTTCACAATCGTGTACAAATGTATCCTACCATAAAAGATAGCCTCCCTATCAAATTGCCAAGGTCCTCCCAACAACACATGGCATGCATTCATTAACATAATATCACACAAGACTTTATCCTTATATGGCCCAATCTAAAAACTAACCATGCATTTCTCATCCACCATCAATTCAAGTTATTTTTTCTACCAAGTAACTTTATAAGGACTACGATGTTTTCTCTTTTTCAAACCTAGGTTTTCTACCATTTCTTCAAAAACCAAGTTATCAATACTACCGCTATCTACAATAACTTTACAACACTTACCTCCATACTTGCATATAGTTTATAAATAAATATTCTTTGTGATACTCCATCTTCTTCCTTGTTTGGTTTTAGTAAGACTCTCTTGAACATAAGAGATTCTCCTTCCCCTAGTTCTTTCTGCTCTTGTGCTAGGTGATTTTTAGTAGTGCTCCTCTTACTACTTTCCTAATGCAATTGTGGACACTCGAAAGCCATATTACCAACTTCTCCACACTGGTAACATTTTACTAAAAACCCCTTCTTCTTGTTGTTGTTGTTGTCATGTCCTCCTACAAAATGCTCTCTTCCTCTTATTTTTTGAACCTATTATTTATTCCATTTAGGAATTGCTTCTTCTTCATAGCCTTATTTCCATTTATTGCTACTTATTTTTCCTCTTTCTGTTATCATTCTTCCTCTACCTCTTGACCTATTTTGTTGCCTCTTAGATATCTTCTCTTCAACATTTTAGGCATATTGGTAGGCCTCTTCAACTATGGTATTTCTCAACATACTCATCTCAGCATGAATATTGAATCTTAGCCCATTCATGTATCTAACTACCTTCTCTTTGTCTATTTCACGATGCCCAGATTTGATTACCATCTTGTAAAATTCTTTTGTGTAATCTTTTACACTCATTTCTTGTTTTAGGTTCTGAAACTTTCAGAACAACTTCAATTCATAATCTCTAGGTATAAATTTTTCTTTCAACTTGGTCACCATTTGATTCCACTAGCCTTGTCTCACCATTTGTAACTCTTTCTATTTGCAACTTCGTCCACCAAAGGGAAGCATGTCCCTTAAGTTTTGTATGTGCCAACTTTACCCTTTGTGGGTCACAAATTTATTTTAAATCAAAATACTCTTCCAACTCATTTATACACTCTATCAACTCTTTGAGGTTTAATGTTCAAGAAAAAATTATTGCTCCCATTCTACTACCCTTACTAGTCTTGGTAAGAGCTCTCAGGAATCATTCTTGTCCTTCATTTTCCGATGGTTTATTTTATCTTTCATGTTCATCAACTTCACTTTCATCACCACTCACGTGATCTTCTACATCCTTTAGATTTCTCAAATTTTCTACTAAAGTCTTCAACTTGTTCTTCATTTCATTACAAAAATACTCAAACATCTCCTCCATCCTAAGGTTTCATCTTCTTGAGGGAATCTTGCAACAATATTGTATCTGATCTCTATTGATTTCTACCAAATATTATCCTTCTCGCAATTTCCACATCCCTCTCTGGTCTTTGCAATTGTAGGACTCCTCTTCACACCCACAACAAATTTTTAGAGCCTTAGGAACACATATCGCTTCAACTCTCTTCAACTTCTCACCACCTCCTAGCAAGAAAACCTTTCTTTGATACCACTTGATGCAAGCAAGGTGAAGGGGTCTTATCAAACTACCCAACCTTACAACCAATACATCGTTTAACAACAACTTGATGTTAAGAAACAAAAATTCAAATTCTATTATATTTAGGCAAAAAAAATTATAATATTCCAGTAGTACAATGGATCAATATGATCTCAATCACCTCTCTCAAAATTTCCCAAAATATTTTCCTCGAAAAGATCTCCCCAAGCATATATTGACCTCCATCTTATCTATTGGCTCGTTAGGAAATTGAATCAAATAAGACCTTAGTAGTTACAACTACTGAATCCTCATAGGAAAAAATGCATTAGCAGGTCAAAAGTTTACAAAGGCATTAACAAGTTGAAAGTCTGCGTATGCGGTAGCAAGCAAAAGATCCACAAACAACTAGTTCAAACAAGAGATTCTACTTCATGATTAGTTGGCCAGAAAAGCTTTGCAACCATGATGCCATCATTACATTGTCTTCATCTGTTTGATCCACTGAACTGAACGTTTTAAATGGTGCACATATCCGGTTTAGTTAAAGTCACCTGTAACCATACAATATTGATGTCATCATTGGAACTATTCATCTGAATTGGCTGACTAAACTTTGAAATGTTTATATCACATGAGTTCGTATGCAAATGTTGATGAAAATGAGAAACCCAAATAGTTCAAATGTTGATGTAAAGCTTGATGACGCCGAAGTTCCCACAAATACAGAAGAAACCATTGATACCGGTTGTGTGGTAAAACTATTGGAACTCGATGCAAACAAGATATTTCAACACCAAATCTTCACAAAGGATAGTAACAAACCAAACATCTGCATAAAGCCAATATCGGATCAAACATTCACACAAGGGTGGGTTTAGCAACAACCCAAAAATTTGTAAACCAATAATAGACCAAAATCTACAAAGCCATAACTTAAGCTTTTTTTTTTCAAATCTTTATGAAATTCGATCTGCAGATACCCATTAGGCTCCTTAATTTACCTAAATTACTTCTGAAAATCATTTAATCCACAACGTAAAAACCAACAGAAACAAACAAAAAACAACATAATTGAAAGCAAAGAAAGCAAATATTTTTGGTTGATGCAAGATTGAATGTGGACTTAGATGCTGCTGCATCACTTTTTTTACCATTATTTGGCATCCTCGAGAGAGTAAAGGTCCTTGGTTAATATTTGAAGATATTCTTCGATAAATAATTTTTTTCTCTCATGAGAGGAGAGTGGTGAATTTATTCAAGGATAGATTGAGAACTTGCTCTCTCAAACCTTGGGAACTTCTCTATTGATTTTTGTGTCCCAAAGCTTGTATTTTCTCTCTATACATTCCATAACATGTTTAATTTATACTAGAAGTATCAAAAGTCCTACATTATTGTAGTCAACCCTAACCATTTTATTCCTCCTTCTAAACCCATTATTCATAAAAATTTCTTATACTTGGGTCTTGATACATATTCTCCTATACCCTACATGTTGAAGCACATGCTACAACCCCATTATATTTCTGATCCTATTTTTTGACCTCTTATACACCCTCCCCAACCTTAACTTTGCTAGAAATACAAAAATAATCAACCTCAAAATCGTTTCCCTCAACCTCCTCCTACTCAACCCAACCCTAATCCACCTCATTTTTCTTAGCCTAAAACTCCTTCCATTTGCCCCTCTTTCACTCTTCATTACTATTGATGCCTAATATCCATTCTATCCTTCAACTTAATGCACATCAACATCCTCTTCCAAAATTTAACAATAAACCCCAATTTTCTCCTAGACCTAGCTTTTAAAAATAAATGTGATCCTATCACCCCTTGTAACATTGTTGTTCCCTTCGATAACGCATATTCCTCTTATGTACATGATGATATGAAGCCCTTGAATCCATCTAGGGATCTTCCTTCTCTTGTTAGTGATATTCCTTCTAAGAGTCTTATTTCTATTTCTATCCATATTATTGTTCATTCAATGGATTCTTCTACTCTTTATACTAGTTTCATTCCTTATGAGAATCCTCCTATTACCCCTTTTGATTCAATGATTACTACTATTGCAGTGGATCCTCCTATATTTATAGTTATTCAACCTCATCCTAACTAAAGTGTATTTCAAACTATTGTATACATTCTACCTCTCTTCTATCCTCACAACTAATATTGTACATCCATCTCAACATCGCATCTCAATGGTTCATATTGAATTAGTTCATTTTATTTGATACTATGTTGAAGATTTTGAGGATGATGACACACTTGATTATTATTATACATATATCATTTGTTGGGTACCTTTGTGACTTACTCCATTTTTTACTATGTTTATCCTTACTTTTTGTATGTATTTTATCTTCTCATTGTCCCCTACTATTATTGGATGATGTATGTCACCCTTAGATACATGCTTGCACATGGTCAAGGGAAATTTTTGATGTTAACATGTTGTACATATTTCCTTAATGTGCTCTCTATATGTTTCTCTTTTGTGCAATACTACCTCTCACTATCTAACTATTTGGGGACTTTACAAGGCATCAAGGTATTTATATTTTTATGTGACCCAAATATTTTATGTTTATTTATGTTCTATCTCCATTGCATGTGATGTATAATCTCATGTTCATGTCCTCTTTATAATATCTACATTTTTTGTGTCTTTCAACTTCAAGAATTTGGGGATGATGCAAATTTTTAGGTCACTCACATCCCTCTCAAGTTGACTAAAAAATAACGTGTCATCCCAACTTATTTTTGGTTTCATATTCTCTATATTTCTACTTCTTGCATGTGTATGGTTTGTTCTATGAGAGTGGAGGATGATGATTCAATTTTAGTGATCACAAGATTATCATCTTATTAGGGATAACTCCAATCTTGTAGACCCCCCTATGCTCTTGTATGTGTTTCAATGATATTTATTTATTCTACACTCAATTTCCTAGTGTTGGCGTAAATAGGTAATTTTCCTAACTAGTTATTAGTGGGGTCTTATTTACATGTTAATTCCACTTAGATCCTAGGCATATTTAAGTTGTTTAGATAAAATTTTATCTTTTATTAAATATTAGTGTCCTAGGTCATTTAATGATGGCTCATGTCATATAATAATGACACAAGTCATTTAATGTTTTGGCATTTGGTACTTCATCACACCTTATCTATATAAGCAAGGTCATTGTACACTTTTGTGTGATATTCATCATCATATTTGATAGATCTTAATGTCAGGAAAACTCATTTCTTTCATACTCTCTTGTAGAAGGTTTTCATTATTTTTCTAGGTGGTCTTGGGATAGAGCTAATTTTCAACTCTTGCATGGTATCAAAGCACGTGGACCTTGCAAATTACTTCTGAAATTTGAGATTAGAGCTATTTCTAGTGAGATATATTATTTTTTTAGTAAGGTTGAGTGTGCTCTTCCCTTGCACCCTATGGTGATCTTGGGAATAAAAAAAACTTGAAAACACTTGTTTTGGAGGTTTCCTCTTTGTGGGTTTTATTGCAAGTTAATTTTGGAATGTGTTGGAGGTAATCCAAGCTCACAATTGAGTCTAGGGAATCAGAGAAAGTCAAGATTAGCTTTTATTTTGTCAAAATCTGACTTATTTTGCCAAATCTACAAGGGTTTGAAGTTTGGAGGTGGTTACGAGATCTAAGAGGTAGCTGATTTTTTGGAGCACATTGGGCCAAAATAGACCCTTTCATTACGTTCATAAGGCCACAAAATCTCTATTTTCTTATAAAATAATTCATATTTTGAAGAAAACTTATTTTTGACAAATTTTTAAATTTTTGGATGTCTCTTAAATTTGATGACCAAATGACCATCACGAAAGACTGTGTTAAATTTGTTGGTTAAATGTCCATCATACAAGGTTTCAACCCTATCTACCAAATTTTGGTTGCATGGGGACCACCCACCAGCCCTTAGGGGGCTTATTTTTGGCCCCTCAAGCCTTAAGTGGGCAATTTTTTAAATCGCCATACCCTTTGACTCAAGTATCAGATTTTTAAAAATGAGATATCACTGGAAAGATGGTTCTAATAAATTTCCACTAGAGTAGGTATTATTATCATATTTTACTCCTAGAATATTTTATTACTGTTTGAATTCAGATCTCCCATTTGGACCTCCAAGCTCATAACTTTTTTCTTGGATCTCTATTTTTCATGATTTGTGTAGTAACAAAAAGGTATTGAGGAGCTTTATCATTGTGCACATGAAATTTTTCTATTTTCAAACCTAGGTATTATTTATTCAAATTTTGAAATATTTGCATTCTAGTTAATTATTTGGACATCTTGACTCTTGGAGAGGTTTTATCTTATTGGGAAGGCTTCATTTGCAATACACATAATGTTTGGGGCTTTCTAATTTCTATTGAAGGTTTTATTCTTTTTAATTTTGGATATTTAATTATGGGGTTTTCATTTCATATGTCTCTAATTATGTTGAAAAGGGACAACTATAAATAATAGAGAGATGGTATCATAAAATATCTTCGTTGGATTCATTTTTTGCCACATTTGTATGGTCTTGTTCCCCTTCCAAGTACTGGTAGTAATAAATTTGCTTGGAATTACAAAAGGTATCATGTCTTAGGAGTTATTTCTATGCATGTTGATGATGACATTTTGAATGTTATTGTTCATTTTGAGTGTCCTCATGTTCTTTGAACTAAAATTTGGGAGATAAATGGAGATCCTGATACTCATCCATTCCCAGATGATCCTATTTCAGATTATCTTTTATCTCTTCATTTTTTAGAATGGATACCTTATGATTATGATACTATTCGGGAGTTTGACTATTTGGAGTGCTTTGAATCTTCAAATGAGGATGATGAGGTTTCTTCATATGCTCCTTCAAAGATGGTTATTGATCCTTCACCTTCATTGGTTTCTTGTGCAGAGTCATTGATTGAGGCTCCCATCATTCTTGTTCAGTAAGGCCATTCATTTTTTGTTGGTGATTCACTAAGAACTTCCAATGATTCATTCCAATATTTATCTCATTGTCTTCCTTATTGGGATTCCTATTTATCAAACATTGCATCCTTGTTTATAGAATCTCATATTTCAAATTTGGAACACACTTGAGGGGTTATCTCTCCTCTTTGATGACAACCATTGCACAACTGTTGTCAAACCATCATTATCTTTGGATCTTGTTCAACATCAATTTTTTTTTAGTCTTTTTTTGTCACCTTATTCTTTGATTGGGCATGTACTTGATTTAACCATGGCATCATCATCTATCATGGACAAGGAGACACATGAGAATATTTCATATACATCATCATACATATTTATGCTTTTCCTTTCAATTCCTATTCGGAATGGGAAGAATTCCTTCATTTGTACTTTGTTTAGTTTATTTTGAAAGGGAGATAAGTTTTTTGTCGACATTAGATCATGTTTTGTCCAGGCACTCACTATTTTTGCAGAAGATTATACATTACGGGGAGCTATGTCGTCTCTATCTCTTTCCATCTTATGGGGGGACATTGATTGTATATTTATAATGGATATATCCCTTGGGGGGTATCATTGATTCATCCTTGATTGTATCTTTTTTCTCTTTTAGAGAGGGTATTTTCCCATGTGATTTTTCTCATTTTCTCTGTTTATGAGAGATCATTTGTACATGGGTACCTAAAATGACCTCGTAGTCAAGACCCATCCTTTCATGCTGTATTATTTTCATAATAATTGCTTCTCGCTAAGTTGCACTTAAGGGGGGGTGTTGGTGTAAATAGGTAATTTTCCTAATTAGTTATTAGTGGGGTCCTATTTACATGTTAAGTCCACTTAGATCCTAAGCATATTTAAGTTGTTTAGATAAGATTTTATCCTTTTAGCTTTTATTAAATATTAGTGTCCTGGGTAATTTAATGATGGCTCATGTCATTTAATAATGACCCATCATTTAATGTTTTGGAATTTGGTACTTCATCACACCTTGTCTATATAAGCAAGGTCATTGTATACTTTTCTATGATACCTCATCATCATATTTGATAGATCTTAATATCAAGCAAGCTCATTTCTTGCATACTCTCTCATAGAAGGTTTTCATTGCTTTTGTAAGTGGTTCTAGGATAGAACTAATTTTCATCTCCTACACCTAGTTCATGAGCTTGTATTCCCTTTCAATTATTCCAAAGTTCTCTTAATTTTTCTTCTTGTATCCCATTTTCAAATTTCTCAACTCTATTACTTCTACTATGCTTCTTAGTGAGTAAAATGCATCATTTTATTAGACATGTTTGATGATGGATTTTCATATGCTCTATCTTTATTCAATGTTCATGTGTGTATTTTTATTAAATTTACTTATATCCAAGGAATTATAATTTTATTTACTCATACATGCACCTATTATTTTCTCCTATCTTTCTACATTATTTTCCTACTTACACAATTCCAATTCTTAATTATGTGTTATGATTCCATATACTTATATGAACTTATCTATTTTAATTTGTGGCATGTTATTTCTCTTTGTCTTCTTGATAACCCTTTCTTGAGGGGGCATGTCTATGTACCTATATTAATGTGGCATCACCTCAACTTATATGACTTCCTTATGATGCCCAATTTGTCTCTTCCTATCTTTTGTTATAATTCCAATACTCTTCTTGACCTTAATGACTATATTGAGCATTGCTTCTTTTCCCATTTATTGGAGGAAATATATTTTCTCATTCTTCCTATTTGTGAGTTGGTAGAGAGGTTAAATGGAACTCACCCCTAGATGAAGAGTGTAAGCTTAACTTGGATGGGATTCATGGGGAAATCTAGGTCTCCTTGTGGCGAGATCCATCATTTGTACTTTAATGGGGGAATCTTGGTGGATTTGAGGTAGGAATCAATATTTGCACTTAAGGAATATGATCAAAGGTGGCTCTATTTTTTGGGAAAAAATACTTATAATGAAGTTGAATTGGACGTAATGATTATGGGAATTCTCTAGCATATTTGGAAGGGTGTAAACACATTTTTTTGGAATGGTATTCATAGATTGTCATGTATTATCTTTGTAAGTGGAATTTTCCTAATGGGAAACTTTGTAGCTTACTTTAAGAATTTTCCCTTATTACCAAAATATTTGATTATGTTTCATTCTCTAACAATTATTATGAACAAAATAAGGTAATGGATCTAATTGCTAACCATGTTGTTGATCTTTCAAATTTCTCATCTCTTATATGTGAGAATATTGATTATTGGTGTGGCTTATAAGAGGTCATTTTAAATGAAGCCACCTAAATTGGGTTGTTATCCATTGTCTTCAATCCATAATGAAGGGTGTTTTCAAGTCATCTTTAAGATTTTTTTTACTCATCTCTAGACAATATACATTATTATTGCCAATGTTCTAGGTTTCTAGATGCATGGTTTGATTAAAATGTGTGGCTTTTTTTTCTATGGTAGTTTAGTGGGTATTTTTTAGTGGTTGGTCTAGTGTGGGATCCTACTCATTTACATTTAATTTTTTGGAGCATAATGGTCATTGGTGTTGGGGGATTTTCTTGATGTGATTTTTATGATAACAATAGTGTTAAAAGTGGTCATTAATCTCTACACAAATATCTCATCTTTGATCATAGGTTACATAATATTGTTCATTATCTTAATTTAAATTTTCTTAACCTAAAAAAAATTATAGGTGATGATGGTTTGACCAAGTCTCAAGCAAGTATTTTGGAGGATTGGTGTGTTTAGAAGTCATTTTAAATGAAGCCGCCTTGATTGGGTTTTTATTTGGCACTTTCAATCTATAATGAGTAGTGATTTCAAGGCATCTTGAAGATTTTTTTAGCTCATGATAGATAAAATAGTTATTATTGTTGATATTATTCTAGGTTGACACGAGAATGGTTTGATTAAAATAGGTGGCTAGTATTTGTTAGGAAAAGGCATGTTTTCTACCTTGTATAATGTTATAATTTAATATCTTATTATTTGTGGTGCATCTAGGAGATCTACAGATGTGTGCATCACATTGGGTTAGCATTCTTGGGGCCACTTTATGTGCTTTATATAACATTGTGATAAATATTTAATGTGGGGTTGCATATTGGGAAAATATTTAACATCAAGGGAAAACTTATTAGGTCAAAAAGTAAATGTGGGGGTTAATGGTTTTGTAATCTCATGGTATTACTCACATGGTTTTATGTGATACTACTTGGTAGTTTTGTGTGAGCTTATGTCTATAAAAGCAAGCACATGGGTAGTTGCCTAAGGTTAGCTGATTGGTAATTTTGGCTAAGGGTTGAGAGTATCTCTTGTTGGAATGTGTGATATTTTAAGCATGGCATGGAATGTGTGGTTACATGCTTGTTCACATCTATTGCTTATAGAGAGATTTATGTTTCAAGGCTATTCATGGAGACTCTAAAGATGTATTGTAATATTTATTGTTGAACAATATCAGTTGTTGGTGAACTACCTTAGAATAGTAAGGGCCCAAGTGGGTTACATGAATTATAGTTGGGTAGGGGTATAATTACAAGGTTCCTCATTAGTGAATCCGGAGAGCCCAACCTTAATATGATGGTAGTGCATTTGATTCATCCAACTATTGAAGTCGCCTCCCATTCTTTAATTCATTGGCTTTGGGGATCGTAGTCAGTCGCTTCATGCCTTTCTTCTTTCATTCATTGGCGATAAATGAGTGATGGATTCTTTTGGCGATTGGGTTTTTTTTCCCTCTTGAGGGTTTTCCCAGGGTATATCTTGTGTCATCTTTGATGGTATGTTTTCTATTCTTTTGCATGTGGATTCTGAATATTTGTTTGCATATTTTTTTCTATTTGGTTTATGTGAGAATTATCTTGGTTGGATGCATATTTCCTTTCACTCTTGTTCTATGGTAATTTAGTGGGTATTTTTATGGTGGCTCATCTATTGTGGGATTTTAGTCATTGTAGTCTTTTTTTTTTAGCAATATTATTGTTGGTGTTTGGGATTTTTTGATGTAGATTTAATGGCTTGAAGTGGTCATGTCCCTATACCTAGAGGTCTTGTCTCTAATTATAAGCTACATAATATTTTTTGTTGTCTTGATTTAATTATTCTCAACCTCACAAAAATTATTAAAGAGGATGGATTAAGAGATAATGGTTTGACTGAGTTTTGAGAAATAATTTTGGTAATATTTTTAAGATAAAATGGGTCACATATTGATGGAGATATGAGGTTGGGTTGAAATTCTTCTCCTTGTGCTTGATAAGTTAATTCACATGCAATGGAGGTCAAGATAGGGAATATCTCCCAAGATATGGAAGGTATCATAGCTTTGTATTAGGGCTTAGCATGGTCATGAGGCATATTTTGGTAACCCACTGAAGGGTCAAATTAGAGGTCTCTAGTGCATATTCCCTCTCGCATCTAACCAGAGAAAATCTAACCAAGGTTGCTAAGTGAGAAAAATTAACTCATGGCATGAATTTTGTCGAGATTTTGGACCCCTCTAGACAAGGTAAAGTTAAACTAAATTCAATATTTGTAGTATTCCATTGGGGCTACTAATTCTTTCAATTGGATGATCAGAAGAAGCTACTAACATTGGTGTTGGTCATTGGGGAGTTTTATAAATACCATGAAGTTTGGGCTTTGGGTAGTTTATTTAGATGTTTTATGTTGGTTTTCTAGTATTTTTATTTTATGCTCTAACTTTTTCTTTTGACCTAAACCACCCTATGCCAGTTATTTATACAAGCCCTTTTATCTCTTTCTTTGAATATTTTATTTGCTAGTTATTTGGGTTAGGACCCTATAATAGAACCCCATCTATTAAACCAAAAAATATTACTTTCTCATTATTAAGGGTCTTATATCAACCTTGGAAATATTATTTTGCCTCCTTATCCATTTTCCTTAAATTGATTCTCTTCTTTCACCAAATCAATTTAGGGGGCATATTCTCTTCTATTTTTCATATGAACCTTTCGAACACTATATTTTTATTTGGCTTGACCTAACCTCCTTTATTTTTTTGGGTGGAAACCACATCACAATTTTTATTTTTGGCCTATTCTAGCCCCTTATTTAGTGGCTAAAATATTATCATTACCTCTTTTAATTCCCAATAGTTACAACATAAACAAACCTTTTCTAAGGTACCTCCTACTTTACATTTCATTCTTAGCTCATTGGTAGCCTCCTAATCTTACTATATGAGATCTTTAAAGATATTCTTATCTCTCCTCTCTTATGAAAATTTTAATAAATGCATAGGATATTTATGTGTATATTTTTCTTTCAATATTTTCTTTCCATATTTTAGCATGATTCCTCCTAACATTTAATAACTAATTTTCATACTTGGGTGTGATGTAGGATTGGAGAAACTATAGGAAAAGTGAAGAGAGAACAAAGAGAACATTATCCTTTTAAAAAATTAATAATTTATACAATGTTCTTAACTTTAACATATTATTTCACTTAGTTCCACTAAAATTGCCTTCTTTACAATTATCATCTTATGTGTCTACAATAATTTTGGAATCCATTCTCTTTGTCTTATTTATGCATCATTTAATCCATTATACAACCTAAATGCATGTCACATATATGCAAAAAATAGATAAAAATCCTTAGAATTCTCATTCCTCATCTATATCTAAATTTTGAAGACCTGGTTCTACCAATACACCAATGCCCATGAGCACTTTGTACATGTGTTCAAATCTTATATTTTAATCCCAATAACTATTAGAACCATAATTATTAATACATTTTTAATGGTGCGTCAATTAAGATCTTCATGTAAACCAAATTTTGAACATCATTTGGCTCTCTTGGTTACTTTTGAACCACATCTTAATTCTTCCTACACTTCTTCATGCTAAATTTTTGAAAGGAAATTCTATTATTATAGGGTAGAATATTTTGAAGATTGAATCTCCCATTGATTCCAAACAATAGCATCTCCATTAATTTCCTTCCCCTATCATCATTTTATCTTCATATCTCTCATCCTTTCTATTTTTCATATCTCAATTATTGATCTTCCATTGTTATCATAGTTTCCAAAACCCTTTTCCACACTCTTAAAGTTATAGATATAAATTTGTTCCCGTGTATTCAACCTTTCCCTATTGCATATCCTGCAACATCCATATCTTTTTCACTTCATCATTTGCGCACATCACTCAAGGTAGAGAACCTCCTAAGATTTCATCTTAAGTGAAATTTCTACACATGTCACTGTCTCACCTCACTAGGATGTCACTCCAAACATTTCAAAATGTATATTGTGAGGGATAAAATATGCAAAATAAGGGACTAACTAAGATAGTCTTCATTATTTGCAAGTTATTTTTTCATTTCCCTCAAAATTTATATTGCTAACATGTCCCTTTCAGTGGTAGATGTGAGGATTTTGCAAGCACAATGCTAATCAAAAAATTAAGGTGAGTGTTGCTAGAAAGTTACATTTTTTTTTGGAGCAATAGACATGAGCACCCAATGTGTAAAATAGCACCTAAGGTTAGACACAAGCATTCAAGGCTAAACACAAGCACTAGATTTTTTAGATTTCTCATATTTTGCTCTCATACTATATTTTTTACACTATATCCCACACCATTACCTATTATCTATTTTACAATATAATATGCATTCTTTATGTTTCCCATTTTCATGTCAACTTGTTTTATGTTTTTCCTATAATTCCAAGAACATATTATTAGTTTTGGCAAGAATACAAATGCATTCATTAGATTTTATTGGTTGGTAACAAATGAGCCATGAGATGATAGAATTAAATTAGTATAACAAAATTTTCTAATGTATATTTTTTCTCAAATTTGTTTTACAATATCAAAATTAATTTATCCATCGTTCTATTAGATAATAGTTGTGAACAATAATATTAGTGTGATATAAGTTATGGAATCTTATAATTTTGTTTACTATTACAAAATTAATAGTGCAAACTTTTTTTTTTCATGTCACTTTTTTATTCTATTTATTGTTCCTATTTGATAAATGACATTATTTTTTATTTAAAGGGTTGTGGGCCTATGAATGCATTTTTCTTATCATATTTGAGTCAATTTTAATTTATTGAAAAGGTGAAATAGAAAAAATATGAAATATTGTGATTAAAATAATTAATAATAAAATAAATAAAATTTACATCTTTTAGTTTTAAATATTTTTAAAATTAACAATTAAAAAATACTTAATAAAGGATAATGAATAATTATATTTTTTAATCTATTTTATATTTATTTGCTTCATAGATTACTCAAGAAACGTTGTATTTGTAAATTGTAACATCTTTCATCAATTTAAAGTCAAATACATTCATGTTCAAATTCATTATTAAATTACAACATATTTAAAGCTTTAATTATCATTTGGCATTGCCTCTCTTTGATTAACAACATAGTTCTAACTTTTATTGAATTAGGATCTTTTATTTTAAATTTTAAACATCATTTAGAAGAAAAACTTTGAAAGTAGTTCTAGAAAATTGATTTTCTAACAACAATATTTTAAACCAACTAACATATTACATATCTTACTAGCAAGAATTAGATGCAATATGTCACTTATATTTTATGTCTATATTAGAACATAATGTTATTAGGGGTCATTACCCTTATAAAATTTATATAATATTATAATATATGGTTATTAAACATTATATATTATATGTTTTATTAAGGATATCTCATTTGAAATAATTATAGTCTAATACTATTAGATTATTAATTATTTATGGATGGTTATTTTGAATAGGTGTGACTAATACCCCTTAAGGAATTATGCCACCCTTTTTCTTATATTTAAGGAGGTTCCCTCTCATTTGAGAGAGTGAATTTGGAGAATTGTAGTGAGTTATATCACTATGCACGTGAAGTATTATTTAATGAAGTAAGAACGGGGAAGTCTCTTAACTGGAAGTTGTGTGCCTTAGTCGAAAGAATTAAAGAAATATTAATTTTTTTTGAAGAATATACACTTAACCACATCTATAGAGAGGCCAATATGGAAGAAAATGCTCTCTCTAATCTAGCGGCAGATGGGATTCCCTTTGGTTCGATCGGACCAGTGCCTAACTATGAATCAGACTTCACAAGAAGGAAAACTAGAGGCCAATATGGAAGCAAATTCTCTCTCTAATCAGAATTCACAAGAAGGCAAACCGAAGGCAGGAAGGTTGGCCTACTTGGCAGAATTCAGATTAGGTATTTGTTGTGGGTTCTATGAAGAACCCTTGCTACGAGATGTATTGATAACAAAATTGGATGGTAACAAGAAAGGTCCACCCCTTTGTCATTCTTTGAAAAGCGTTGACATTTGAGAGAAGAATGTAGCTCATACAGATTGTAACAAGAAAGGTCCACCCCTTCAAGTTTAGGTATGGATAGAAATGGTGCAAACTATGTTACTTCTGCATGAAGGTTTGTACACTTAATGTTAATGGGTATACCTGGAGCTTTGTCTCGGTACTCATTTTTTCTATGTACAACTTTTTGAATATTAATATATTTTCACACTTCGGTTAGGTCTTACTGATAAAAAATAAATTCTAATCATTTTTTTAGGTGTTATCTAAGATAATTTTCATACTAATCTATTTCCCCTAATATATTCTTATAGCATATGATTGTGGTTTCTATCTATTTGATAGTTAAGTGATGCATGATGTTTATTTTTAATATTATATATTGTAACTAATTCAAATTATTCCATTATCCTCAAAATTATAATAATATTATAATCAAAATCCTAAAAGGATACATAGTGTTCTTCCAACACTTTATAAATTCTTTATAAGGAAAGAACCTTAGACATAAAACTTGACTCGTTTAAAACCAAAATCTCACTAACATCACATAGAATTTTCTGATAATTTCAATGTCTATAATATGTTTAACTGACCTTCTCTATTAGAATGAGATCCTCTTAATTAATTAAATAAAACCTATAAAGTGGCATGCATGATTCTTGTTAACAATTCTAATAGCTAATCAAACTTAAAATTTGTATGGCTACAAATGTATTTATCATCCTGCATTAAAGAAGAGACCATAATTTCTTCTTCAAAAACACTTTTATCAATTTTATGTATAATATTTTTTTTAGATAATAAAAAATATGTTAATCATAATGATGGATCATAATAATGATCTTTTAACATTCTCTTAATTTTAAAGCTATAACTACACATTTATAAAATAGTCCTCACAAATTAAAAGCAACCTTAATTATGATTAATAAATTATAGACACTATTTAATTTGTAATGAACTGACACATTTCACTACACCTCCCACATAAGAGAATGTTCATTATAAGTATGGACACCTAACTATAATGTATATGGTCAAGTGTTATGTACACCTTGGTGTACAAATTCATTGAGTCACAATGAAAAGTAATACGACATTTGGAATATATTATTTTCCCCAATATTTGTGGTGGTAAAATTTATAGTATTGAGCCCTCATGAGGTAGTAGAGATGTGAAAAACTTCGACATAAAAAAATGAAGTGGTTTTGAAACATCACAAATATTTGATGACATCTCAAAATTGTGTTGGATATGGGTGCACTTTAGGGAGGGAGATTTACAACTTTGGTCTTTCCTCATCCTCATCCAAAGCACCCATCACATTTTAGATGAATGCAAATCCAACAGGGGAGTCTTCACCCTATGCATGTTAACAACTTCATTTGGAATTTAGATATGGGTGCACTTTAGGGAGGGAGATTTACAACTTTGGTCTTTCCTCATCCTCATCCAAAGCACCCATCACATTTTAGAGGAATGCAAATTCAACAGGGGAGTCTTCACCCTATGCATGTTAACAACTTCATTTGGCATTTAGTGACCTCTAATATGCCCTAAATCACATTATCGGGCCTCCTTTATCATACATTTGATGCCTCTTCTAAAATATTACATTTTAACACATCGGTGTCCCTATTGTTGGATTAGGTCATAAAACCATTTTAAAATCTTCCCTTTAGCAACATTTCAAGTCTTTGATTGAATGTCTAGTGTAGTGAATTTTCTAGTCTACACAATAGATGTGTACAGAGATAAAAACTAATAATTTGAGCCTTGTTTTATTTGGTAAGGTGAACCATACAATTCATAACTCAATGAATCTATTTATCTATTAGAATTATTTTCTTTATAATAATAAGAATTAAATACAATTGTTTTACTAACATTATCATTATGTCTCTTTCAAAATTTTGCTTGTTAATTGTACTACATGATCTTATTGTATTTCATAATATTGAATGGTAATAAATCCAAGATTAATATATATCATGAAAGCTTGACACCATGCAATCCTTAGCACAAATAAATTTTTGGGTTGTCATTGGGTTTATCCCACATACATACAAATTATGAGACAAGGATGATCTATATATCATTAATTGTTTCAAAAATAAAAACCAACAAGTATTTTATAGTGAGTCGATTATAATCAAATTGGAATTTTGGGAAAACTATGTACTACAGTTTAATTTTGTGTCTAACATATTAATGAGCTCTTAATTATTTTGGGTAAAACCTATAAAAATTTCACATAAAATTAAATCATTTTTCCCTCTATGATTAACATTATCGTTGATTGGGGTGGGGGGCCTAGCTTGATTGGATAAAGCATCCTATTTTAGGCAAGAGGTCACAAGGTCTACTCTCCCCTCCGTCCTCGTGGTACCAAAGTGTGTGTCACACCAACGTCACTGATCACGTGAAAAAAATACAAGACACGTTGTAGTTTATAGGGGGCTACCTGATTCCTGCAATCTAAAAAATATATATTATGGTTGATTATATCCTTGACATGTCACAAGCATCTAGCAAGGCTTGTATCATCTAAATCTAGAATAGAAGCCTAGAAAATTATATTCCTATGAACCAAATAAACTTCAATTTATTCTTTATTAGGGTGTTTTATGAATTTAGTTGGTATTCATTTAGTATGGAAATAATGGTATTTATTCTTCCATTTATTGAGTCATTAGTGTCCCTATAATTTCACCTTAGTGAATATTTTTTAGAAATGTTCCTCACAATTGGGACATTAAGCGAAATGTGGCTAGTAACAAGATTTTTTGCATAAGTTAATTGTCATATTATTATTCAATGTTAAGATTATGGGAATCTCTTAAAATACATTTTGATGGGGTGATTTTTGGTCTTCTTTGTTGTAATCATAAAAAAATTCTACCCATGACACTTCCCATCTAGTTTCAATGCCTATTTTCAAACAATGTCTTGATACATTTAAGACCCATGGAAGGAATCTTGATTTCTTCAAACAATTAACCTTACTTTAGTGTCTGTCCTTCCCTTCAAGTGGCCCTTCAAAATTAATTGGTATTATCTATATTAGTTCTTTTAAGTTGCATTACATAAGAGTCACATGTGCACTAGCAGGAATGAAGGGAAGGAACATCATAATTCATCTCAAAATAATTATCAAAGGTATTTGATGAAGGATGGGCATTATATTGCATTGAGAATATTCTATCTTGTAGTATAATTAATGAACAATATTTCTATTATTCATATGTTTTCCTATCAAGCTATCATAGTGATAAAATTCATTTATTTATCCATAAATGAAGGATAAAATATTTATCCAAGGGATGTAGAGGCTAGTAAATGTGTATTAGTAAGTTCAAACTTGATAAAGTGCTCACTGATATTTACACAAAATTCATACAAAAAAAAAAACCTAGCCACTTGTCAAATCACCTTAAGGCCTCTAGTTTTTTTAGATCAAAGAGATTTGTTGCTCTATGTTGCATCTGCTCCACTTTTCAACCATACTATTATGAGAAATAAACGTCATGTATTGGATATTATAATGGGTGGATATCGCCCTAAAAAAATTATCCGAGGAGCAAGCCTAGAAAGGATAGCTCACCCATCGCTTAATTTTGATGGATCGTTGCTATATAGCAAGATTGTTTTTTCCTTAAAAGAAACATGAAAAATTATTCATATTTATATTCAAGAAAATATCATATTATCTACTCACTAATGATCATCAAATTATTGACTATATTCTAGATTTATGAGGAATACTATTGCAATTGACTAATGCATATTAAAAATATTTTTCCTACACCAAGAATCAACTTTATTTGATTATTCTATTACTAACTATTTTGGTGATTCCATTTATAGGAAATCTATCATAGACTATGTCTTCAAAATAAATGGTGCAGGTGCTCATGCATGGATGACAAAATATTATAAAATAAACTATCCTTTATGGTTTTTTAATCAAAGCCAAATACAAAATTAGCTTTTGAAGAATCAATGTGTCTTTGAAGATTTATGGAAGAGTTTCAACTTGATAATTGTAAAAATACCACCTTACTATATGATAATTGGAGTTATTTAACTATTACCAAAGAATTTCATTTCTAAAACAGAGAAAAGCACATTGAAGAACATGGGAACCTCACTCAAGTGAAAGTATTCCATCATAAAAGTTCTCTATATTTCTATCCAAGAGAAATTATACTTATGTGCAATGCAAAATTCTCCAATATAAAATTAATGTTTGGCCAAAGGTGATTCCATTGAGGGGGAGTGTGCATGTCAATGACACCACCTAGTGGCTAAACCCTAGATGTAAGTCCTTCTAGCATAAGCAAGCCCTAATAGGCAAAGCATAAGACCTCTAGGAATTGTAAGTTTTTTGGGCATATTCAAGTCTCAGCAAGCATAAGCAAGTCCTAATAGGAAAAAAATAAGACATCTAGGCATTAGCAAGTCCTTTAGGCATTCTATGTATAAGTTCTACGGGCATTTATTAAATTTATTCTCTTTGTAAATATTTCCACTTATAAAATCATTGTATTAAGTCCTATGTGCACTATGTAATGAACCTGGGGTGAGGCAAATTTGAGGAGACTCGAGCTCCAATAAAAATCTTTATAAGGCCTCATATATAGCATCATTTTTAAAATACTAGGATTATAAATTATGACAAGATGACTTTCATGTAGTCCAAAGGACATAAATTTCATTTTGGCATATATTTGTGTCTCTATTTATCATTGCAAAGAAGACCTGCATTACTGAGCCACTTCATTTTTTTCTTTTATAGAAATTGACATGTGATGCCCCCTACTAACATTAAGGAGGGGGGGTGTTAGAACATAATATTATTAGGGTTCATTAAACTTATAAAATTTATATGATGTTCTAATATAAGGTTATTAAACCTTATATATTATATGTTTTATTAAGCATATCCCATTTCAAATAATTGATAAATAATTATTTATGAATGGTTATTTCGAATAGTTGTGACTTATACCCCTTAAGTTATTGCCACCCTTTCTCCTATATTTAAGGAGTTTCCCTCTCATTTGAGAGGGGGAGAATTTGGAGAATTGTAGTGAGTTATATCACTATGCACATGAAGTATTATTGGCCATGTAGAAGTAAGGAGAAGTGGTTCTCAAGTTTGGTCTATGTTTAGACCATTTTTCTAAGTATTTTAATAAAATGATGCTATATGGAGTTTTTTACCCGAAAGTGTTTTCCCCATGTATATCTTGTGTAAAGTGTAAAATCTATGCTTTTATGATTCTCATTTTATTTATTTTATGTTTTGTTTATAATGATTAATATCCTAAGATATTAATTTCTAACAATCTCCCATTTTCATATATTTTTATGATGCTATACTTTTCATTAGTCATTTTCAAGGAAAATTATCATACACATCTTCCTATGATTATACTATGCACTTCCCACATGTGTACATCTTAATCTTACCTTTCTTTTCCACTATTTTAAACATGTGCCCTTTCATGATCATGTTATGATCAACATTTGTGTCTTCAAATTCATATTCCATTTAATTGTTTTTTTAATTTTTCCCTTCTCATGGGGCCAATTTATGTTTCCCTTCTTTAAGTGGAATTAGCTTAGTCCATATTCCTAAACTATTCCCCATTTTTCCTTTTACTATTTATTATCTTACTAAACATGTTATTCATCTATCTCCAACATGATTATTTTTTGCCCTTTCACATTGACGAAAAAATTCTACTCGCAATCTTAGGGGCAACACCTAATATTTTACCCCATACACATTATTCAAACTTAAATACATTGCACCTTGGAATTTCTTTCTTTATGTACTTCTACACACTTCTTGTATTGATTGTCTCTTCTTACATCTAGTTAATTTAAGGGGGTGTGCATTATCCCTTTGAATATGATGGCTTCATCACAATCATACTCAATTGATTATGATGGTTTTATCTTATTCATAGTTAATTGATTGATGTGGCTTTGTCATAGTGATATTCTAGTGTGTATATCAAAACATAAAATAAAAAAATAAAGAACAATCCAATAAACAAGATTTATATTTTCCCTAGTTAAGGTAAGTGAACAAATGATAAACCGGGAACAATATTCTCACCAAAAAAACATTATTGATAATGTGATGAGATCAATATCATTGATTGTAGTTGAGAGCTAATGTGGTTCCTCGTTCCAACATTATGACTTTGTTTTGCATCCAATTCCTATCCTTAGAAATGGCTTGAGAAATGATCAATTTATAGATTTTGGATGAGGATGATGGATGGATAGGATTTGAACTTATGTAATAGAGGGATGGGATTAATACATTTGCAAGGGGGAATGAGAGGATTACAAGTGGAATATGGTAATTAGTGCACATGATTAGGGAAAAGATTGGAAAGAGATGGAGAGTGGAGATTTTCTCAATTTTGATAAAAGGTGAGTATTGAAAAGGAGTCTTTTTAGAGCCTTATGCACTTAAAGTTTTGTGCATTTGAAGTCTTATGCAAGATTGAACATTTTTTCAACTAATGATGAGGGAGATTTTAGATTAGTTAAATGAATATGTGTGTATTTAATTTGTAAGAGAATGTTGGGAGGATAATTGATTTAATTAAAGATTATTTATTTACCTTTTTTTTGAAGAATTATTGAATTGATTAATTAAACAAAAATACTTATTTAATTAATGCTAGAAATTATTATGTACAATAGATTTAGTGTGATGACAAAAAATTTGGGAATGTGCATTAGGT
Source organism: Sequoiadendron giganteum (assembly GCA_007115665.2). NCBI lineage: Eukaryota > Viridiplantae > Streptophyta > Pinopsida > Cupressales > Cupressaceae > Sequoiadendron > Sequoiadendron giganteum. The sequence continues at coordinate 342,087,021 of CM021105.1, read as the reverse complement.
GTTTCTTCATAGTTCTATTGTGTAATCTCTTATGGATCCATGATCAACTTCTCATTGTGAAGGATCTTTCGTAGGCACAACTCAATCAGGTAGAGTTGGAATGTAGTTTGCAACTAAAGAAAAAAGGTACATACAAATTTCTGCTAAAGTGTTGTCATTGCACAAAAGATGCTTTCAAAAGTTTAGTTTTATTATGCAAATGTTCTTTACAATAGAAAATTACACAAAATTGCACAATATTGTTGTCTTTATTTATTTTACAAAAAAATATTCTCAAACATCCCACACAATCCATTGGAATGACTGATCTAATACATCATAAATGAAATCTATACATCTGAAGATAAATAAATGGAAAAACATAGTAAAAGAGGTTGGATCCGTCATTACTTGAATGACAGATCCTTGTGTTGAGTTTCTCTATCTTCAACTCCTCTTGTTGCTAATATTCAAATGTACCTATAGATGATGGAAAAGATGTGGTTAGATCTCAGGATACAAACTCTCATCATATTTTTCATCAATAGAAATATAACCTACATATATGATGCATTAAATCAGTTGGGCATTTATCACATGTATACAAGATAGCTAGAAATTCAAGTCATCACATGAGCACTAAACTTTATTATTTTATCTAACATGTTTGTTCACTATGCAGGTATAGGTGAAATTTTCATTGCTAGAATATTTTCATTTAACATCATAGCATGTGGAGTAAAATGGCTCCCACAAGGGTTGAGCCCAACATGATGTCATCTTATTTTGAGAGGGATGAGAGTGTAAAAGCATTACATTTTTCAACTTTGAGTAGATACTCATCACCCATGATAGTGAAGTTAACAGTCCTCACTATCATAAATGAAAGGTATTTATTCTATAAAGAAAAATAAAATCACAAGGAGATAGGGACATCATTATGTATCTAGGCACACCAAAGGAATACGTATAGTCACATGAAAAGATAATCGACAAGAGAACTCAAAGGACAGTCCTGTATCTAGGAGTATGATGCAAAGTAATCGGATTAGTTCCACATTTCTTCAAATAAGAGGTGTTGAGTCAGCTCAAATTACAAGTGTTGCCAATGCTTTACTAGTATTGATTTACTAATGATTGTAATTGAAATGGAATAAACATGTCACAATCAAAGGGACAGTCATGATCTTTGGAGCAGAGTTGAGGTGAGTGACAGTGAATCCTTTCAAGGGTTAGAACCATATCAAAATCTTGCAATTTTTGTAGTTATAGGGCAACCTATAGGATCAGTGAGTCCATCTTTGAAGGGACATAAGGGTATTATACAACTATCTTTTAATTCTTTCCATTAGCCCTCAATGCATTAGCAGTGGTAACATTATTTTATCAAAAATTGCAAAAGCTTTTGAAACACAAGAGATGGTATTCAATGGCACAAACACATAATAAAGAAATAAATGTGAATCATCATTATTCCAAAAAAGCAGAGAGACATTTCCAAATTTCATGACAGTGTCAATTTGGTTACAATTAAAATGAGGTTTCTTTTAGTAAGCATTGTCAACCTAGTATCATGATTATATGCACCATTCTTTTTTGGATGCACCTTTCTTAATTATAATCTTCTCTTTTGTGTGATACATACTATCTCTATTGAATACCTATGCCAGAGTCTCTCTAAAATCTCAAGCCTCATGGCTTGTTGAATCTTCTTGTAAAAATTGTTGATATCTCATGTCATTGAGGTGTTATGACAGTATCTTTTTATGTTCTCTTGTGACTGCCCCAATTGGAGGCCTTTGTTGCAATAGGATTGATACAAAGTATCTTTTCGAAATAGAGTCATTGCTAAAAATATGATGAGATAATGAAGCAAATGGATAGTATGTCAAATAAGAGGACAAACATTGAAACAACACCTTAAGGAATCAATGCAAGTAGTTGGTCTTTGATAAGTGGCATTCCTAGGTTAGCAATCATTTTCAAGGGCAACAACCATGATGGCATGAAATAGTCCATAGAGGAAAAAACCAAGAGCATGATAGTGTTCAAGGTTGTTTAATGATATAGCCTCTAATGAGAAATGATATGTAATCATCAGAGGGGTTGTATGCAACAAGTAGAGTGAATATCTGAGAAAAAATTGCTTGAAGAAGGATTAATGATTTTTAGTTGGGATTGTCAACTATGGAGGTGCTAGTTTACATGTTTACATGTATAATGTTAATCAACTTTCAACTAGCATATTTATTGTTGATAATTTCACCTAAATCTTATCAATCATTTTTTAGTCATTTGGCAACTAAGTACGAAATTGAGATCAAAAGGAAAACTCGGTTTGCATATCATAAAATACTCATTGCTTAAAGTGTTTCCTGAAAGGAGTTCGATCATGAGATGTGAAAATGTACAGCATAAATATTTGCTGACAAGCTTAGATAGAGCTTGTACATATCATGGATTTTTCAAATCAATCTGCTAGGTACAGGTACTTAAATTTTACCTTAAAATTATTGCTCACACGCTTAAGGTGTCAAGCAGTATGCAAATAGCATCACAAGGCAAGTACTTGGAGAAAGAATAAATATTTGTTGATAAGCTTATATAGAGCTTTTATATATCGTGGCTTTTTTAAATCAATCTGCTAGGTACAAGTACTTAAATCTTACCTTAAAATTATTGCTCGCACGCTTAAGGTGTCAAGCAGTATGCAAATATCATCACAACGCAAGTATTTGGAGAATTACTCGTGGCAAGTTGGGAGGTAATGTTGGTATGCTGCCTTTCATTTGATGTCAAATGAATTTATTAAATTTATTAAACACAATTTGTACAATGTGTTAAGTCTTTTCAAGGTAATTTGTTATGATAGAAAGACAAGCTTTTAAGGAGAAAGGCAGTCTTCTGCTTATATATATGGATAGGTTTTTCTTTTAATCACCATCAAACAGGTTAAGTTGGTTAGCATACAAAGGTCTGATCAGGTAGCTTAATGGATTATCTCCCGCAAAATTTAAGAATGTGGCTCCCGGTACAAAGCTGGGAGAGACCAATTACTAGTAAGCTTGAAATGCAGCACCTTCAAATTGTTTTCAAGTTTTGTTGTCCTTGTGATTATAAATGCTTCAGATGCATAATTGGGAGCGAGGTTCTTCATCCTAAATCAAGAAGATTAATTTTTCCATCAAATGTTCTTTCCATCTTTTTATCTAATGTCATGGATATATTATAGTGCTTGGATTCAGTTAGTGCCATTGCAGATAGAATGGTAAATGACATATTTCTGGAAAACGAAGCTATTCTTTCCAGTGCACAAAAATATGTTTTCTCGCGTGGAGAAGGTTATGTGGGTGGTATTTTCCCTCCTCATTTTTTAACTCACAACAAAGCAATTGTTAGTGCTTATGATGCTTTAAAAATGTCTTTAGAATTTTTTGACCCCAGTCATTTGAATAAAGCATTAACAAGATACTCACATCATTTGGGGAGGGATATGACTGAAACTTTCAGGGAAAATTTCATTACATCTCTTTTCTTCTTCATCATAATTGTTATCATGCAGCACCTCCATTGCAAAGAAATTCAAGGTCTATGCACTCTCCATCCTATGAAGGTAATTGAATTGTGGTACAACCACAGTCACATGGGGGAAACAAAACAAGGCTTGCCATTGCTAACATTTCGGCCATGAACATTGTTGTGAACTCTCAGCTGGAGGAAGATGGAAATGAAGAACAGGGTGACAATCTAAATGACTTCATGCAGATGGAGGAGTAAGGGATATGAAGATAAAATCTTTTTTGCAGGTTTTTGCAGATTCTGTAATAGCTTGTAGGCTTCCAGATCATGTTATTTGTAGTGGATATAAACTTCTGGATTATAATCTAGGATAGACAGATCTTGAATAGATTGTAAATAGTCTTCGCTTTGTAATCTCATCAAATACTATTTTTCTATGTTTCATTATATGGGCTACAACCGAAGGTTTTCTCACTGGCTCTTTCCTCCCAGTATGCCCCTTGAGCCAAACAATGTACAATTTATTAATAACTGATATATAAATATATAGTGGCTCGCCACTTTTGCCAAAAAAAAAACAAGTAGAGTGAATAGTGGTTTTGTCAGCTAGTTGTTTCTACATAATTCCTATGAGACCGAGATGAATCCTTAAAAAATTAGGAAAACCTTATGTAAATACAAAAAAAATGAGAACCCAGAACGAAGCATAAAAAGTAAATGGCTACAAGAGAATATCATTGGGTTTCAAAGGTGAAACCCGTGTAATGGGAAGAAGAGAGGGTTCCAGAATGTAAAGACTCGAACCACGACCTACGAACAAAAGTAAACCTTCATGTTTACAAATAGCAAGAGACACCATGACCTGTTCCTATAGTTGAAGCATATGGCCATGATCAATAAAACCATGAAAGATGCTCGAAGGAATAGAGAAAAGGAGTTTTCATTTTTCTTTATAAATTAAAAAAAAAATAGAAATGAAATATTTTTATCTTTCTTTTTGGAAAATATAGTTTCTAAAATAACTATTTTCCTTCTCAAAAGTAGAGAAATCACAACATCTTTCTATAGAAAATAAGCAAAGAATAGCAAGCATTTTCAACATTTTATGTGTAAGACAAACATAAATCCTTCACTTTCACAAAAGATACAGAGGATAAACATACCACATGGGATTAATGGCATGAGAATCTCTAGATAGGCTCGAGTTGACTCCATGAGGACTCCATAAAAATCTCAAACCCTAGCATGGTGGCGCCCAAACCAACAAAGCCAAAAATGCTAAGTGCAAAATAAAGTGAAATGAAGAAAGGTCGCAGCTTTTTGTCTTTAGGGTTTTCTTTTTGCCCTAAGTATTGGCTGACCCTTTCATGGGATTTTTTTTCGCTTTGTTTTAAAATATTTTTACATGGTTTTCAAACACAAGGTCAACCCCCTTGATTTTGCATGAAATTGAAACCAAAATAAAAATGTAGACAATCATTAAGGTAATATTATAAATTGCCTTAATATATGTCATTAAAATGATAAGAGAGGCATAATCATAACATGTATTATAGTAATTATCACCTAATTACCTTAATGTTTGCCTAAATTGTTAACTTCATGTCAAAATCATGCAAAATATGAAGAGGTGAAGTTAAGCTGGAATTTTTACCTTGATTTTTAGTTAACTAGGTGAGTTTGAGGTCTATTTTGGTCAAACTGGTTGAGAGGGGAAGTTTGGAGTTGTTCGAGCTTAGTTTACATCAATTGTGGGCCCCCTTTTTAGGCCTTTTCCATTTTGCTCGTGGATCATCTTGGAGGAGATATTTTTAGAGGCAATTAACTGCAAGTGCCACCTCTTGGCACTTTGGAGTCATCTTTTGTATATAGGAGGAAAAACCTATGTTTTTTCTTAGTTCTTGATTCCTACTCTCTTATGTGAGAGAAATTTTTTTAGCTTAGCTTCAAATTTTATATACAACAGTTTTATTTTTCAGTATTTGCAAAAATTTCCTTCCACTTTTCAAAAAAAATCAGGTGTTTACCTTCTCAATTTCAGGTGTTGTGTCCTTGTGTTTGATTTTGATCAAAATTTAATGTGTTTGAATATGAAAACCTTTAATTTTTGTCTCATTCATATTTGCATGTACACAAAAAATAGTTTAATATCATAGGTCATAGATTGTGTAGTTGTTTAATCCTTTATTTCAAGTTGTGAAAACTTTGTTTTCCTTCACAAAAAGATAGATTTCTCAAAGCTTGTTTATGAATTATTTGTGTGATTTAAACTTCCCAAATTAAGTTGTGTAAAACAGATCTCTTGAAAAGTATTTGTAAATCAGGTTGCATGTTTGTTACCAATTTGGTGTATCACCTCCTAGGATTAGATTTTCATTTCAAAGTATCTTTTCATCCCTTTTCCAACCAAATACATTAGTTTCTAGGAGAATCAAAAGGGAAACCAGCCCATAATTTGGATATTCACTTTCATTATGAGCAACCCACAAGATTGAAAGTGTTTCAATGTTACACAGGATTGTTGAGCTTTTCATCTTTGCATTTGAGTGCAATCCTACGTGTTAACAATTTTGGCATGCTCGGTGGGACTCTAAAGCTCACTTTTGAGAAAGAATTCAAATTGCAAGTTTTTGTTCCAGTATATACAAAAGTATTTCTACCTTCTAGAGGTTACAATTTATACCTAGCGACTCTTATCTCTATTTTTTGAAGCAGATCCAGTGCAGACAACCTATGAGAAGAGTGCAAACAAGAAGCAACTCTTCACCATTTGAGTATTTATAGTTGTCACCACCAAGGAGGAAAGGGAGGACAATAAAGAGGAAAATTATTAGCCCACCACCGACTAGATCGAGATCTATACCTCCAAATCATAGCTCTGCAAGTTTGATACCAAGAGTTCAAGTACCAGTAGTGCAAGTTCAAGCACCAGTAATCGCGAGACAGATCGTATTTGCACCATTTAATGGGGGCAACCCATTAGATATTGCTCAACATGATGACATACCTATAGCATCCTTCCAAAGCTTTCCATTTTTCAAAGGGGATAATTAGACAACACCTATTGAGCACATCAGAGATGTGGCTACTTTGTGTTCAGTTCACAATATCACTGGAGAAAATGTAGCACGCAAGCTTTTGGTTGCACCATTAAAAGGAAAAGCTTTATAATGGTTTTGAAACCTTCCAGTAAATTCAATCAGGACATGGGATGGATTGGGTGATGCCTTGTATAAGCAGTTCAAGGATAAATCAAATCATTTGTCTCTGATGGAGCAGTCAAGTACTATTAAAAGAGCTCCACATGAGCATATGTCAAATTTCAATTATCATTTTCAAAAGACTTGGGATAGAATTTCGGTAACGATAAAACCTTTACCTCAGCATGCATTTCTCTATTTTCTTAAAGCTATTAATAGTGATATTTCAGTAATGATTCAATCTATGGGCGGAAATACACTTCTCGATGCATATGAAATAGCTATTAAAGCAAAAAACAGCCTCACACAAGCTGGTAAGATAGCCCCAAGGCCTCTAATACCAAATTTTCTTGAGGTACAACCGTCAATACCAATAGAATTACCTCCAATGGTTGTTGTTCCACCTATTCCAACAATAGGTTATCAAGCTACAGCCCAAGAAACTGTTGTCCTAGCTCAATTTCAAGAGTTGCAAGAGATAAAGGGCAGTCAACAAAAGATTGAAATTTTATTGCAGACCTTTGAAAATGAGTTGGTAAACCTTAAAATGCAGCAAGGTCAAAATTCTAAACCCTACCAAGCACCATATCATCCAAATAGACCTCATTATCAGGTTGATTACCAAGGAAAAAAAAGAAATTATAATCCTAGGCCATTTCAACCATACAATCCTAATACTACTAGCTCTTCAAAGGAGACATGCCTATGCAAAAAAACATGGCACAAGATTTTGAGTGGTGTTTTCCTTGCAACCAACCTCACAATCAGAACACTTGTCCTAATGAAGTGCAGAATCAAGCTCTCATGATGCAAAATTGCACTACGGTTATACAGGATGTGACCAAAGAAAGTTATGAGCAGCAGGATTCTCATACTCAGCAAAATGATCCTAATGTTGCCTTAGTGAATTGGCAAGGTAATGAGTTTTGTGGAGTGAATCAGCCACAAGGGAAAAACCAATCATATACCTCCATTGTAGCCAATACAAGATCAAAGTTCAAGTTGTTGATTTAGGACAACAAGCTGATAAGAGCTTACAACAAGCAGATAAAAGCCAGCAGCAGGCTGGTAAGGATAAAAATCAGACTCCTACAACTCAACAAGGTCAAGTTGGGCCTTCAACTTCTCAGAATGTCCATATTTTTCTAAGGGGTCAAACACTAGCATGTAAGGAACATCCAAAGGCTCAATCTCAGCCTTTACGATCACAAATTGAGGTTGTTATTTCCAAGGGACAACAAAAGGTTAGTGTTGTAACATTTAATATTATGGATCATATGAAGAAAGCTACTATTAGTTTGTCAATGAATGATTCTTTAGAAATTCCTAGACAAAAGATTTATTGCAAGATTCTTTAGCTAAGATTTCAATTTCTAATGAGTCTAGTAGAGAGCAACCTAAAGTAGTGCTTGAAAATAGCCCTAAAATCAAGAGTGAGTAGTCAGCTCAAGAGGTTAAACCACCTCCATTTTATGCCAGTTTGATCATTGGTGAATATTAAGTGCACAATTGCATGATTGATTTAGGAGCAAGCAAATTTTTTATGCCTAAGCAACTAGTGGATAAGATAGGATTAACTTATGAGCCATTCTCAAAGGGAGTAGTTCAGTTAGATGGTACAACCATTAAATCTGTTGGAGTTATCAAAAATTTGCCCCTTAATTTACATGCTTGTCAAAATTTTCAATCCCATAGGATATTTATGTCATTGATTTGCCACCTTTCTTTTCCATTTGCCTTTCTAGGGACTTTACTACAAAGTTGGGTGGGTATTTGTCATCAGATTAGTCTCATATGTTTTTCAGGACTAGATATGGCACTAGAGTGACCATAAAATATGAACCACAAGCTAAAGATCATATTGAACCTTATGTTCCTAATCCTATAAATGCAAACCTAGCTATCCATGAGCAAGAGGATCAATCCATGACCCTAGACCCCAACACACCTATTGAAGGCATATCTGATATTAATCTAGATGAGTGGGCAGCTAAGAATCATGAAGTTTACCCTTTCAGTCACATGGATGAGGTAGGATTAGGCATTTACATGATTCAAGAGCATGATGCAATTGTTCCAAATCTGGTTAAGGATGAAAAATAGCCAGAACAACAAAGTAATCAACTTTGGAAGTTGTATTTTGATGGCTCGAGAAGCAAAGTAGGCGCTGGTGGAAGAGCCATGCTAATTTCTCCTGATGGAGAAAGGTATTATTCAACCTTAAGATTTGCTTTCAGTTGTTCAAATAAAATAGAAAAATATGAGGAACTTATTCATGTCCTAGAATGGGCTAGAAAGAAAGGTATTAAATGTTTACAAGGTTTTTGCGATTCTGAATTGATAGAAAATCAAGTAAGAAATTTGAATGTTACAAAAAATGATTTGCTCAAGTTGTATAAGCATAGGATTTGGGATTTAATTGAAGATTTTGATGCTTTCAACTTGCTCTCCATTCCTAGAAACCAGAATAAAGAAGCAAATAGATTGGTTGCCATAGGCTCACAGTTTGATATTCCAACTAATGTTCACAATGTTGAGGTATAATAGTATGTTAAAGTGGTAGTTAGACCATCTGTACTAGATAAAAATATAAATTGGAAGGTTTTTGAGAGTAATGAGTAGACTATTAATTTTCTGATGGAGGAAGCAGAAATTTCTACTAGAAACCAACAGAAATGGCAGCAACAATATGACAATCAGATCTTGACATTGAATTCCAATAAGCTTCCTAAAGGTTTGGTAACCTTGGAATTAACAATTAATTTTGATGATCAAGTTAGAAGAGATAAAAACAGCATGACAGTGAAGCAGGAGAATTATGAGCCCATTGAGATATTCAAAAATCAGATCCTCAAGCTTGGTAAGGTATGTACCAAAGAGGAACAACGAGCTTTTATCTTGCTTTGCCAAGAATTTAGTGATATTTTTTCTTGGGAGTATGGAGATTTAAAGGGTTTTAACCCTAAGTTATCTCAACACGCCATTGAGTTGGAGCCCAAAGAAAAACCAGCAAGGCAGAAGTAAAGGCCCCTAAATCCCAAGCTAGGGCATATCATGAAAACAGAGTTAAGCAAGTTAATTGAAGGTAACATCATCTTTCCAATTAAGCATACATCCTAGTTTTCTAACTTGGTACCTATTAGGAAAAAGAATGGTTAGATTAGGTTGTGTGTTGATTTTCGTGATTTAAATAGAGCCTCTCTTAAAGATCATTATCCATTGCCCTCAATGGAACAGATTTTACAAGTTGTCTCAGGTTCTAACAGGTTTTCCTTGTTAGATGGATATTTATGATATAATAAGATTACAGTGAAGGAGGAAGATCAATTCAAAACTGCATTTATTACTAAATGGGGCACCATGGCTTACCGAAAGATGCCCTTTGGCTTGTCTAATGTAGAGGAAACCTTTCAAAGAGCAATGGATATGGATTTCCAAGGCCTCATTAACAAGTTTATACTTGTTTATTTAGATGACATTACAGTTTTTCAAAGAATTCTAATGAAGATTTTGATCATCTAAGGTAGATCTTTGAGAGATGCAAAGAATATGGGGTTTCACTTAATCCAAAGAAGAGCATTTTTTAAATCAATGAGGGGAAGCTTCTTGGACATATTGTTTCAAAGCACGGTATTAAAATTGATCCAGAAAGGATCATTTCTATTCTAGCATTACCCCTTCCTGCACACAAGAAAGGCTTACAAGATCAATTTTCTTAGGAGGTTCATACCTAACATTGCAGCATTATTGTAACCTCTTACAGCTATTCTTAAAAAGAATATAATTTTTAGCTGGACTAAAGAGGGTAAGAGGAGTTTTGAAGAGATAAAGGAGGCCATTGCAATAGCCCCAACACTCATTAATCCAAACTTTGATAAAGATTTCATTTTATATGCATTTGGGAGTGTTGATACTATTTCAGCTATGCTTTGTCAGCAAAATAAAGACAGATTAGAGAAGCTTGTGGCATTTTTCAGCCAAGTTTTGCAAAATTATGAGGTAAGATACTCCTTTATTGAAAAGCATGTGCTGGCAGTAGTTAGAAGCTTGAAGAAATTCAGGCATATGCTCTCTAACAATAAAATCCAGTTGTTGGTCGCCCATCCAATAGTTAAGGATTTCTTATTTAGTAAATATATCAATGATAAAAGAGTAGGTTGGATAACCAAGTTAATAGAGTACGATATCAATTTAAAGGTTACTAAGAGCTGTTGATTTAGGACAACAAGCTGATAAGAGCTTACAACAAGTAGGTAAAGGCCATCAACAGGATGGTAAGGATAAAAATCAGACTCCTACAGCTCAACAAGGTCAAGTTGGGCCTTCAACTTCTCAGAATTTCCATATTTTTCCAAGGGGTCAAACACTAGTATGCAAGGAACAACCAAAGGCTCAATCTCAGCCTTTATAGTCACAAACTAAGGCTACTATTTCTAAGGGATAGAAAAAGGTTAGTGTTGCAACATTTAATATTGTGGATCATATGAAGAAAGCTACTTTTAGTTTGTCAATGATTGACACTTTACATATTCCTGGAGAAAAAGATTTATTGCAAGATGCTTTAGCTAAGATTTCAATTTCTAATGAGTCTAGTAGAGAGCATCCTAAAGTACTGCTTGCAAATAGCCCTAAAATCAAGAGTGAGCGGTCAGCTCAAGAGGTTAAACCACCTCCATTTTATGTCAGTTTGATCATTGGTGAATATTTAGTGCACAATTGCATGATCGATTTAGGAGCAAGAAGCTTCGTTATGCCTAAGCAACTAGTGGATAAGCTAGGATTGACTTATGAGCCATTGTCAAAGGGAGTAGTTCAATTAGATGCTACAACCATTAAATTTGTTGGAGTTATCAAAAATCTGCACCTTACTTTACATGCTTGTCCAAACTTTTCAATCCCATAGGATATTTATGTCATTGATTTGCCACCTTTCTTTTCCATTTTCCTTTCTAGGGACTTTACTGCAAAGTTGGGTGAGTATTTTTCATTAGATTAGTCTCATATATTTTCCAGGACTAGATATAGCACTAGAGCAACCATAAAATCAGAACCACAAGTTAAAGATCATATTGAACCTTATGTTCCTAATCCTATAAATGCAAACCTAGCTATCCATGACCCTAGACCCCAACACACCTATTGAAGGCATGTCTGATATTAATCTAGATGAGTGGGCAGCCAAGAATCACGAAGTTGACCCTTTCAGTCACATGGATGAGGTAGGATTGGGCATTTACATGATTCAAGAGCATGATGTAATTGTTCCAAATATGGTTAAGGATGAAAAATAGCTAGAACAACAAGGTAATCAGCTTTGGAAGTTGTATTTTGATGGCTCGAGAAGCAAAGTGGGTGTTGGTGGAGGAGCCATGTTGATTTCTCCTGATGGAGAAAGGTATTATTCAACCTTAATATTTTCTTTCAGTTGCTCAAATAACATAGAAAAATATGAGGAACTTATTCATGGCCTAGAATGGGCTAGAAAGAAAGGTATTAAACGTTTACAAATTTTTAGCGATTCTGAATTGATAGCAAACCAAGTAAGAAATTTGAATTTTACAAAAAATGATTTGATCAAGTTGTATAAGCATAGGATTTGGGATTTAATTGAATATTTTGATGCTTTCAACTTGCTCTCCATTCCTAGAAACCAGAATAAAGATGTAGATAGATTGACTACCATAAGCTAACAGTTTGATATTCCAACTGATGTTCACAATGTTGAGGTATAGAAGTATATTAAAGTGGTAGTTAGTCCATCTGTACCAGATAACAATGTAAATTGGCAGGTTTTTGAGAGTGATGAGTAGATTATTAATTTTCTGATGGAGGAAGCAGAGTTTACTATTGGAAACCAACAACAATATGACAATCAGATCTTGCAATTGAAGTCCAATAAGCTGCCCAAAGGTTTCGTAACCTTGGAATCAATATTTAATTCTGATGATCAAGTTAGAAGAGATAAAAACAGCATGACAGTGAAGCAAGAGCATTATGAGCCCATTGAGATATTCAAAGATAAGCTCCTCAATCTTGGTAAGGTATGTACCAAAGAGGAACAACGAGCTTTTATCTTGCTTTGCCAGAATTTAGTGATATTTTTTCTTGGGAGTATGGAGATTTAAAGGGTTTTAACCCTGAGTTAGCTCCACACACCATTGAGTTGGAGCCCAAAGCAAAACCAGTGAGGTAGAAGCAAAGGCCTCTAAATCCCAAGCTAGAGCATCTCATGAAAACAGAGTTAAGCGAGCTAATTGAAGGTAACATCATCTTTCCAATTAAGCATACATCCTAGTTTTCTAACTTGGTACCTATTAGGAAAAGGAATGGTTAGATTAGGTTGTGTGTTGATTTTCATGATTTAAATAAAGCCTCTCTTAAAGACCATTATCCATTGCCCTCAATGGAACAGATTTTACAAGTTGTCTCAAGTTCTAATAGGTTTTCCTTGTTAGATGGATATTTAGGATATAATCAAATTGTAGTGAAGGAAGATCAATTCAAAACTGCCTTTACTTCTAAATGGGGTACCATGGCTTACTGGAAGATGCCCTTTGGCTTGTCCAATGCAAATGAAACCTTTCAAAGAGCAATGGATATGGCTTTCCAAGGCCTCATTAACAAGTTTGTACTTGTTTAATTCAATGACATTATGGTTTTTTCAAAGAATAATAATGAACATTTTGATCATCTAAGGCAGATCTTTGAGAGATCCAAAGAATATGGGGTTTCACTTAACCCAAAGAAGAGCATTTTTTTAGTCCACGAGGAGAACCTTCTTGGACATATTGTTTACAAGAACTATATTACAATTGATTTAGAAAGTGTCACTGCTATTCTAGCATTACCCCTGCCAACACACAAGAAAGGCTTACAAAGCTTTCTATGTAGGATCAATTTTGTTAGGAGGTTCAGACCTAAAATTGCAGCATAATTCCAACCTCTTACAGCTATTCTTAAAAAGAATATAATTTTTAGCTGGACTACAGAGGGTAAGAGGAGTCTTGAAGAGATAAAGGAGGCCCTTGTAGCATCCCCAACACTCATTAATCCAAACTTTGATAAATATTTCATTTTATATGCATTTGGGAGTGTTGATAATGTTTTAACTATGCTTTGTTAGCAGAATAAAGAAGGATTAGAGCTGCCTGTGGCATTTTTCAGCCAATTTTTGCAAGATTATGAGGTAAGATACTCCTTTGTTGAAATGAATGTGCTGGCAGTAGTTAGAATCCTAAAGAAATTCAGGCATATGCTCTCTAACAATAAAATCCAGTTGTTGGTCATCCATCCAATAGTTAAGGATTTCTTACTTAGTAAAGATATCAATGATAAAAGAGTAGGTTGGTTAACCAAGTTAATGGAGTACGATATTGATATCAAGGCTACTAAGAGTTGTTGATTGAGGATAGCAAGTTGATAAGAGCTTGCAACAAGCAGATAAAGGCCAATAGCCAAGGGGTTAAACACTAGCATGTAAGGAACAACCAAAGGCTCAATCTCAGCCTTTACAGTCACAAACTAAGGCTGCTATTTCCAAGGGACAGTAAAAGGTTAGTGTTGCAACATTTAATATTGTGAATCATATGAAGAAAGCTACTTTTAGTTTTTCAATGATTGATTCTTTACATATTCCTGGCCAAAAAGATTTATTGCAAGATGCTTTAGCTAAGATTTCAATTTTTGATGAGTCTAGTAGAGTGCAGCCTAAAGTAGTGCTTGCAAATAGCCCTAAAATCAATAGTGAGCAGTCAGCTCAAGAGGTCAAACCACCTCCATTTTATGTCAATTTGATCCTTGGTGAATATTTAGTGCACAATTGCATGATCGATTCAAAAGTAAGCAGCTCTATTATGCCGAAGCAACTAGTGGATAAGCTAGGATTGACTTATGAGCCATTGTCAAAGGGAGTAGTTCAGTTAGATGGTACAACCATTAAATATGTTGGAGTTATCAAAAATCTTCCCCTTACTTTACATGCTTGTCCAAAATTTTCAATCCGACGGGATATTTATGTCATTGATATGCCACATTTCATTTCCATTTGCCTTTCTAGGGAATTTACTACAAATTTGGGTGGGTATTTGTCATTAGATTAGTCTTATATGTTTTTCAGGACTAGATATGGAACTAGAGTGACCATAAAATCAGAACCACAAGCTAAAGATCATATTCAACCTTATGTTCCTAATCCTATAAATGCAAACCTAGCTATCCATGAGTAGGAGGATCAATCCATGACCCTAGACCCCAACACACCTATTGAAGGCATATCTAATATTAATCTAGATGAGTGGGCAGCCAAGAATCATGAAGTTGACCCTTTCAGTCACATGGATGAGGTAGGATTGGGAATTTACATGATTCAAGAGCATGATGCAATTGTTCCAAATCTGGTTAAGGATGAAAAACAACTAGAACAACAAGGTAATCAGCCTTAGAAGCTATATTTTGATGGATCGAGAAGAAAAGTGGGTGTTGGTGAAGGAGCCATGTTTATTTCTCTTGATGGAGAAAGGTATTATTCAGCCTTGATATTTTCTTTCAGTTTTTCAAATAACATAGGAAAATATGAGGCACTTATTCATGGCCTAGAATGGGCTAGAAAAAAAGGTATTAAATGTTTACAAGTTTTTGGCGATTCTAAATTGATGGAAAATCAAATAAGAAATTTGAATGTTACAAAAAATGATTTTCTCAAGTTGTATAAGCATAGGATTTGGGATTTAATTGAATATTTTGATGCTTTCAACTTTCTCTCCATTCTTAGAAACTAGAATAAAGAAGTGGATAGATTGGCCGCCATAGGTTCATAGTTTGATATTCCAACTGATGTTCACAATGTTGAGGTATAGTAGTATGTTAAAGTGGTAGTTAGACCATATGTACCAGCTAACAATATAAATTGGCAGGTATTTGAGAGTGATGAGCAGATTATTAATTTTCTGATAGAGGAAGCAGAGTTTGTTGTTGGAAACCAACAAAAATGGCAGCAACAATATGCCAATCATATCTTGCAATTGAAGTCCAATAAGTCACCCAAAGGTTTGCTAACCTTGGAATCAATATTTAATTCTGATGATCAAGTTAGAAGAGATAAAAATAGCATGACAGGAAGTAGGAGCATTATGAGCCCATTGAGATATTTAAAGATAAGCTCCTCAAGCTTTGTAAGGTATGTATGTACCAAAGAGGAACAACGAGCTTTTATCTTGCTTTGCCAAGAATTTAGTGATATTTATGCTTGGGAGTATGGAGATTTAAAGGGTTTTAACCCTAAATTAGCTCAACACACCATTGAGTTGGAGCCCAAAGCAAAACCAGTAAAGTAGAATCAAAGGCCTCTAAATCCCAAGCTCGAGCATCTCATGAAAATAGAGTTCAGCAAGTTAATTGAAGGTAACATCATCTTTCCAATTAAGCGTACATCCTGGTTTTTTGACTTGGTACCTATTAGGAAAAAGAATTGATAGATTAGTCTGTGTGTTAATTTTCATAATTTAAATAGAGCCTCTCTTAAAGACCATTATCCATTGCCCCAATGGAACAGATTTTACAAGTTGTCTCAAGTTCTGACAGGTTGTTCTTGTTAGATGGATATTTTTTGAAAGATGCCCCTTGGCTTGTCCAATGTAGGGGCAACCTTTTAGAGAGCAATGGATATGGCTTTCCAAGGCCTCATTAACAAGTTTGTACTTGTTTATTTAGATGACATTATAGTTTTTTCAAAGAATTCTAATGAACATTTTGATCATCTAAGGAAGATCTTTGAGAGATACAGAAAATATGGGGTTTCACTTAACCCAAAGAAGAGCATTTTTTCAGTCCATGAGGGGAAGCTTTTTGGACATATTGTTTCCAAGCATGGTATTATGATTGATCCAAAAAGGATCACTGTTATTTTATCATTACCCCTTCCTACACACAAGAAAGGCTTACAAAGCTTTCTAGGTAGGATCATTTATTTTAGGAGGTTCATACCTAACATTGCAGCATTATTGCAACCTCTTACAACTATGCTTAAAAAGAATATAATTTTTAGCTGGACTAAAGAGAGTAAAAGGAGTTTTGAAGAGATAAAGGAGGCCCTTGCAGCAGCCCCAACACTCATTAGTCCAAACTTTGATAAATATTTCATTTTATATGCATTTGGGAGTGTTGATACTATTTCAGCTATGCTTTGTCAGCAGAATAAAGAAGGATTAGAGCAACCTGTGGCATTTTTCAGCGAATTTTTGCAAGATTATGAGGTAAGATACTCTTTTGTTGAAAAGCATGTGCTGACAGTAGTTAGAAGCCTAAATAAATTCAGGCATATGCTCTCTAACAATAAAATCTAGTTGTTGGGGTGACCCGTATAACGCAACAGTTGAAACACTTGCTTGGTGACGCTGCCGCCAAGGTTCAAATCCCCGCTGGGCCTCTATGCTTGCAGGCTTTGTGCTTTCGTTGGGCTGGTGGGCTCGCGGATTTGAACAGCAATAGTGTTAGGCACCTTAAAAAGTGCCCATTACCAATCAAAAAAATAAAAATAAAATAAAATCCAGTTGTTTGTCACCCATCCAATAGTTAAGGATTTCATGCTTAGTAAAGATATCAATGATGAAAGAGTAGATTGGATAACCAAGTTAATGGAGTACGATATCAATATTAAGGTTACTAAGCTAGTTAGATACAAAGGTCTATGTGAACATCTTACTGGAAATGAAGAAAACAACAAGGCAATTGATGAGCAAGCTGCAAGAGTGCTCAATATCGAGGAACAAGTTGTTCTAGTTTCTTCTACAAATTAGATCCAGTAAATTATTCATTATTTACATACTAGTGACTATCCTGAAGGTTTGGACAAGTCAAAGAGAAGGTATTATAGGCTTCAATCCATTCCTTATGATGTAATTGATGGAATTTTATATAATAGGGATTTTCATGGTATTTTAATTTGATGCATTGAACCGGAATAGATTGATAAAATTCTGGAAGAATTTCATGATGGGCCTTCTGGAGGCCATTTTGCACCAAGAACTACAGCTCTAAAGATCATGAGAGCTAGATATTATTGGACAAATTTATTTAAGGATGTACATGCTTAGGTCAGAAAATATAGTAAATATTCATTATTTGCAAGAAAACATAGGCTTGCGTCCTTGCCATTACATCCAATTCAGGTAGAAGAGCCTTTTGTGAAATGCGGTCTTGACTTCATTGGTCCCATTAACCCACCTTCAAGTGCATGTCATAAATGGATATTAATAGCAACAAATTATTTTACAAAGTGGACAAAAGTTGTTGCATTAGAGGAGGTAAATGAAACTTCTATTTTGAAATTATACCAAGATCTGGTATCAAGGTTTGGTACTCCTGATTCTATCATTTCTGATAATGCATTAGCATTTGTGGGTTTAAGATTTTTTGATTGGTCTGTTAAGAAAAACATATTTTTCGAATACCTCATCCAATTATTACCCTTGAGGTAATGGACAGGTTGAATCCACCAATAAGAATTTGATCAAGATTATTAAAAATACCATTGAGGATAATCAAAGGACCTAGCATGACAAGTTGAAGTTAGCCCTTTGGGATGACATAATAACTCCTAAAATAGCTACAAGTAATTCACCTTATGTTCTTTCTTATGGGAAAGAGGCTAAATTTCCAATTTCAATAGAACTGTTTGTTGTCACGAGGATTGCACCCTAGATGCTAAGCTTGAAGCTCAACAATCCCATGAAACATGGAAACACCTTCGAGCCTATGGGTCTACTCATATTGAAGGTGAATCTCCAAGTTATGGGTTGGTTCCCCTTTTGATCTCCTGGAATCTAATGGATTAAGTGGGAAAAAGGAAGGAAGATAAATTCTAAAACTAAAAACTTTGAATGAAAGACTACTTCTAGGAGGTGATGCACTGAAGGAAAAAAAACTACTATGCAGACTTGTTCACAACTAATATTTTCAAGAATTTGTTAACACAACTCAACTTGGGCACCTTGATCACAAAAATATTTCACTAAAAGGCTTTGTTTAACCTTTCCTTATGAAGTAAAATACAGTTTTCACAAATTAAGAGAAGAGATAAACTTAAGAGCACAATCAACGACATGTGATAAACTGCTATTGTGTACATGCATCAGTAAATGAGATAAAAATTTAAAGGTTTCGGATTTTGAAACACATCAAACTTGCATCAAATCATTTAAAAGAGACAAAACACCAGAAACTGCGAAGGTAAACTCTATTTCTATTGAATATCCTGAAGGAAACTTTGCAAAACACTAAAAAAATTGTTGAAAATAAAGTACTGTTGTATATTAATCAACTATAAAATGAGTTACAAGATAATCTCTTTGCAGAATGCAAAGGCAAAAAATAAGAACTAAGGAAAAAGACTAAGTCTTTTCCAATATATACAAGATAAGTTAACTCCAAGGCACCAAGAGGTCGAACTAGAAGCAAACTAGAAATGAAAAATATCTCCAAAACATCTCCTCACGAGCAAAGAAGGAAAACCTCGAAAAGAGGGCCCATAACTGAAGCAAACTAAACTCAAAATGTTGCAAACTCCTCCCCTCAATATGCATGATCAAAAGACCTCCAAAACTGATGTAAAACTAAAGTTATGTCTCAAAAATATCCATGAATAATGGCCCAAATCAATGTGGTCTCCAAAATACTGAAAAATGACTCCAAGTCAAAGAAAGCGCAATGCTCTAGATGACTCTTGTTGACTTTAGTTCTACTACACTTATGTTTATTGCATGATTTTGGAAAAAAGGAACTGTTTGATTAAATATTAAAGATAATCAATGTGATTATTTTAATATTTGTCATGTGATAGTTCTCCTTTTCATGCATTACATGGTAAATATTAAGGTAATAAAATATTACCTTTAATATTTAATTACATAGTTTGTTTTGTCTTAAAATCATGCACAAACACAAGTGGAGTTCTTTATCATTTCAAAATCAAATGATAAACTTGAAACTTGGATTTCAAGTCCATATTCATAACACACAGGTTCCCTAAGATCATTAGGTCAATTGACTTAGGAGTCAAGACCATGGCATAATAATGATTTAGATGAAATGATTTTTCCTTAAAAAACAAGCCAAAAATCATCCATCAGATTAGAGCATCGAATCAAAAGCATTGAAACCCTAATCACTCCTCATTCTTCACCTTGCACTTTCTTGTGTGCCGCCATGTTGCTGGTAGGGGTTTTGAACTGGAATCTCCACCATTCCTCTGTATTTCTACGTGATTTCCTTGAAGATTTTCATAGGAAATGCATGGTAAGTATTTTTGATACAAGTCTAGACATTTTTCTCCAAGTTTGAAGCACTTTTTGGCTTCTACAACTGTGGCCATCATCAAATTTCCTGATGTATTTTGATTTGCTTCACTTTTTTGTTGCTACTATCTTGTTTGAGGCCGCCATGGACACCTTGTGTGAGCTTTGTACGTGGGTTTTGAGAACATTTTAACCATCAAACTTTGGTAAGTCTTTTAAAACTCACCCTTTCCTCTTTTATTTTTAAAATATTCTCGGCTTGAGCTTAAGAAACTGCAAAATGAAGGGAACCCTTTGTTTTCCTCATGCCTTCCTATTTTTTTTATGTCTTTCATCGGCATAGTTGCGGCCTGTATTTCTATGTTTTGGAGCTCCTTCATTTAATTTTTTGGAAAAAAGGGTTTGGAAACCCTTCAATAATTGACATACTATGAGGTTTCTTTTTATGTAACCGGTGGCCATCCTCTAACCTTGTATTCTCCTTTAGAAAAATCATTATGGCTGCTATGGACACCTTGTGAGCTTTCTGGGTGCTTTCTTTTTTTTCCTATATGTAACACAAGATGTAATGTTTGTTCATTTTTTCTTTGAAAGAACAAAAGGAAACACCTTCGTATAAAAGGTTGTGGCCTACTAAAGTTTTGGGCATTTGGTTTCTCCTTGTAATTCTATGTAATAGCGTCCAGCAGTGTCATAATCACCATTTCTATGATAAGTTTGTGCAAGATCATAATATGAATGAGATCTCATGAGAGGGTGTTCAGTTAAAACAATAATTATATCAGTCAACTATTCCACAAGAGAATACCGCCCTTTTCCATTAATTGGCCATTCTACACTAAACCCTAGTAGGGTTTGTTGCTTAAAACTCTCTATGTTTTGCTCTTTTCCTATGGAATATATTATTGTCCTAACATTCATTTTTGAGTGTAAATATTATACTTCATGCATTTTATGTGTCTTTGTGCTTGAATAGAACTACCCTCTATAGAATGAACTCATCTCTTGCTATTCAATATATTCTTCAAGGGGTATGATGACCATTCTACGCTGATCTGAGCAATGACTTTATTCTCAATAGTTAATTGTTTCACAGTGGATTTGATTTGAACTAAATTCAGTTTCCATTTTATTTAATCTCTTGAAAACTTAGAGGTAAACTATAGAAACAATACAACAGAAGCAGTCTCCTTATCATAATTGTACCCTATCCTAATGCCTGAACTGAGCAAGATTCATAAAGACAATACTCATGGTGTATTCATTTGGTTGCATTTGCTCGTGGTGACCTGGTGGTTGTTCATTTATGTAGCATACATAGATTTAATCTTTTATCTGCCTTTATGTACTTGTGACTGTCATATCATACAACATGTGATGATTTACTGTGCATGGAATTGTCTTTCTTTTTTAGAACATTGCTTGCATCCATCACTGTGATATACATTGTAGTTGCTTGTGACCTCGATAAATATGTGATCCACGCTAATTTTTTCCCATGTCATTGGCATACTGAGAGAGTATCTCCTTGGTAACATACAATTACCAGAGTAGGAGCAAGTGTTTGTCTTATTAATTGATACAAGATCGCCTATTATTATGAATCTTCATTGTTGATTCACTTTTCTAATTTAGATGAACACTTGCTCTACTCTGGTATTTGTATTCTATCATTGGATGCATCTTTTATCCATTGACATGTGAAGATTGTAGTACCTCTACTCCTCTCTTGTAAATGAGAGGATGTAGTATGCTGGGCTCAACCCTTGTGGGAGCCCATTTTATTCCACATACTGAAATTTTGAACATGATGAACCAGCAATGAAACATGTACCTGTACCTACACAGTGAACAAACATGTTAGATAAAATAGATACATCTCTTGATGATTTTCTTTGGATATCTTGGATACAACTGTTCATTTTTCTTTTCTTGATCGGTTATAAGGTAGCAAGTGCTTTCATGATTAGACATGCATAGGATTTGTATGGAATCCCAAGCTCTAACATCTCCTCTTCCACCCTTGCAAATTTCTCTCTTGGAGCTGCAACTAGACAGCTCAACGATACTAGCACAACCTCCATTTATGCATTTATTTTCCTCTATTTACTTGTTGTCCTATATATTTTCAGATACAGTTACTCCCACGGCTTGTGTGGGACTACAAAAATATTGCTTTCGAATATATCTGTTATTTCATATCATGTAATGATTTATGTATTTTCATTTGTGAATCACTTACATAATATGAAATAACTAAATAAATTTTTTTGAAGCATATGCTTAGTAATGATGAATAAGAGCAAGACATACTTGAAACATGAATTGCGGAAAATAATTTAGCTTCAAAACCCAATAATCTTTGAATGCCCGATTTTCTTATCTGAATTGCTCATGTATCAAAAAAATTCTCACCCCATGTTAACAATTGCTTGATAAAACTTTACTAATTGAGATGGAAGCTAAAAATTAGTAATATTTTTGGTGACCTCCTAAGGGTGTTTTCTTGCTAAACAAATAAGATCAATTGCCTTTCATATCCATTGGGCATGGAGTCTATTCTTTTATCCTTTTTTGACTCAAAAAACTTATGTAACTCAGTTGTAGAAACCACACAACAGCAAACAAAACTAAAAGAAACTAGCATAACTTTGTTTAAGACAAAGCTAGAACACTGTGCAGCATCTGCACTTATTAAAAACAAAACTGAATTGAAACTATTGTGCAATGAGTAAACAAAACTGAACTAAAACTATTGTGCAATGAGTACTTATTGAAAGAAAATTTCTACTCTATTATATCCATCTGCAAACTTTTGATCCTCAATAACACTATTTGAGGTGAATCCCATTGACAGGGATTGGAAAAACCTCTCCATCTAGCTTTGAGAGATGGAATGCATTATGTTGTTTTCATTTTGTGATAATGTATGGGCCATCCCACATGGCATCAAATTTTGTGTGTTTACCAGGTCTTCTCTTGAGTTCATCCCATTTAAATACTAGATCTCCCTCTCTAAATATCCTTGGGACAACTTTTCTGTCAAATGTCCTTTTCATTTGAGCTTGATGAACTTCCAAATTAATTAATGCCTCTTTTCTTATTTCTTCCAGCTCCATTAGTTGTGCAATTCTAATCTCCATAGGTTCTGCATTAAGAAAATCCAATTTTTTGATCATATTTAAGGTAGGCAGCTCAAGTGAGATAGGAATTTACCCTCTTTACCATATGTCAAAACATAAGGTGAATTACATTTTTCTCTCTTAGGTGTAACCCTATCAACCCAAAGGGCTAGCTTCAACTTATCATGCCAAGTCCTCTAATTGTCTTGGATTGTCTTCTTTATGATCTTGATTAAGTTCTTGTTAGTGGACTCTGCTTGTCCATTAACCTGAGGGTAATAGTTTGGGGAAGTATTCAGATAAATATTTTGCTTAACTGACCAATATGAAAATTTTAAACATATGAATGCTAATGCATTATCAGAAATCATTGAATCTAGGGTACCAAACCTGGAAACCAAGTCTTGATAAAAATTTAAAACGGATGTCTCATTTGCATCCTTCAGTGCGACTACTTCAGTCCACTTTGTAAAGTAATTTGTAACTGTAAGTATCCATTTATTCCCAACACTTGAAGGTGGGTTAATGGGACTGATGAAATCAAGTCCCCACTTGCCAAAAGGTTGCTCCACTTGAATTGGATGTAGAGGCAGGGCTACAAGCTTCTGCTTCCTGTAAACACTGCACATTTGCTACATTTTTTGACCTAAGCATGGGCATCTTTAAATAAATCATACCAATAATACCCAGCTCTGATTATCTTTAGGGTTGTGGTTCTTGGTGAAAAATGGCCTCCAGTGAGCCCATCATGAAACTCTTTCAAAACTTTTTCAATTTGTTCTCGTTCAACACATCTGAGCAAAACACCATGAAAATCCCTTTTGTACAAAATTCCATCAATTACAGCATAAGGGATGGCTTGAAGCTTGTAATACCTTTTTTTTAACTTGTCCAAACCTTCAGGACAATCACCTATTTGCAAATAGTGGATCATTTGTTGTATCCAATTTGTTGATGTAACTGAAATAGTAGCTTGTTCTTCGTTATTAAACACTGGTTCAACTTATTGATCAACTGGTTTATTGTTTTCTTCATTTATAGCAAGTTGTTCACATAGGCCTTTGCCTCTAACAAGCTTGGTGACCTTAATTTCAATGTCATACTCCATCACCTTTGTGATCCAACCTGCTCTCTTATCATTAATGTCCTTGTTGAGCAGAAAATCTTTGACTGTTGAATGAGCAACCAGTAGTTGTATTTTATTATTTGAAATCATATGCCTAAATTTCTCAAGGCTTCTTACTATAGCTAATACATTCTTTTCTACAAATGAATATTTCACTTCATAATCATGTAGAACTTGACTAAAGAAAGCCATAGGCTGCTCTAATCCTTCTTCACTTTGTTGACAAAGCATGGCTGAAATTGTATCAACACTCCCAAATGCATATAATATGAAATCTTTATCAAAATTTGGGTTAATAAGAGTTGGGGTTGTTGCAAGTGCCTCTTTGATTTCTTCAAAATTGTTCTTACCTTCCTTAGTCCAGCTAAATCGAATATTATTTTTTGGCATTGTTGTAAGGGGCTGCAATAATGTTGCAATGTTAGGAATGAACCTCCTAACAAAGTTAATCCTGCCTAAAAACCTTTGCAAACCTTTCTTATGTGCAGGCAGGGGTAAAGCTAGAATTGCAGTGATTATTTTTGGATCAATGGTGATACCGTGCTTTGAAACAATATGTCCCAAAAGCTAAGTACACAAGAAAAAACTTATTAATAAGGCCTTGAAAATCCATGTCCATCATTTTTTCAAATGTTGCCCCTGCATTGGGCAAACCAAAGGGAATATTTTTGTAAGCCATGGTACCCCACTTGGTAGTAAAGGTTGTTTGAACTGATCTTCTTCTTTAACCAAAATCTGGTTATACCCTAAATAACCATCCAAAAGTGAGAATCTTTCTGAACTTGAAACAACCTACAAAATTTGCTCCATTGAAGGTAACAGATAGTGATCTTTGAGAGAGGCTTTGTTTAGATCACGAAAAACAACACACAGCCTTATCTCTTCATTCTTTTTTTAACAGGTACTAAGTTAGAAACCCAAGAGGTATGCTTTATAGAAAAGATAATACTACCTTCAATTAGTTTTATCAATTCTATTTTCATGAGAAGCTCCATCTTGGGGTTTAGAGGCCTTTGCTTTTGCCTCACTGTTTTTGCATTGGGCTCCAGTTCAATAGTGTGTTGAGCTAACTCAGGGTTAAAACCATTTAAATCTCCATACTCCAAAGCAAAAACATCACTGAATTCTTGGAAAAGAAAGATAAAATCTTGTCATTCCTCTTTGGTACAGACTTTTCCAATCTTGAGAAGCATGTCTCTGAATATTTCAATTGGTTCATAGTGCTCCTGTTTCATTGTTATGTTGGATTTATCCTTTCTAACCTGATCATCGGTGTTAAAAATATATTCTAAGGTCACCAAACCTTTAGGAATCTTGTTTGACTTCAACTACAAGATCTGATTGTCATATTGATTCTCAAGATTTTTCTGGTTTCCAACAGAAAACTCTGCTTCTTCCATCATAAAATTGATAATCTGCTCATCGTTGTCAAAAACCTTCCAACTAACATTGTTATCTAGTACAAATGGTCTCACAACCACTTTTACATATTTTTCTACCTCAATATTATGTATATCAATTGGTATATCAAATTGTGATCCTATGGCAACAAGTTTATCTACTTCTTTATTCTGATTTCTAGAAATAGACAGCAGATTAAAAGCATCAAATTCTTCAATTAAGTCCCAAGCTCTATGCTTATACAAATTGAGCAAATCATTTTTAGTTACACTCAGATTTCTTACCTAATTTGTTATCAACTCAAAATCACCAAATACTTTTAGACACTTGATACCTTTCTTTCTAGCCCATTCTAGACCATGAATTAATGCCTCGTATTTAGCTGTATTGTTTGAGCAGTTGAAAGCAAAGCGAAGTGTTGAATAGTACCTTTATCTATCAAGTGAAATCGGCATAGCTCTTCCACCGGCACCTCCTTTACTTCTTGATCCATCAAAATACAGCTTCCAAAGTTGATTACTTTGTTGTTCTGGTTGTTTTTCATCTTTGACCAGATTTGGAACAATTACATCAAGCTCTTGAATCATGTAAATTCCCCAACCTACTTCATCCATGTGACTGAAAGGATCAACTTCATGATTCTCGGCTACCCACTCATCTAAATTTATGTCAAGTATGCCCTCAATTGGTACATTGGGGTCTAGGGTCATGGCTTGATCTTCCTACTCATGGATAGCTAGGTTTTCATTTATAGGATTTGCAACATAAGGCTCAATATGGTATTTAGCCTATGGTTATGACCTAACAGTCACTCTAGTACCATATCTAGTCCTAAAAAACATATGTGACCAATCTAATGACAAATACCCACCTAACTTTGTTGTAAAATCTCTAGAAAGGCAAATGGAAAAGAAAGGTGGAAAATCAATGAAATAGATATCCTATGGGATTGAAAAGTCTGGACAAGCATGCAAGGTAAGGGGTAGACTTTTAATCACACCTACAGATTTAATGGTTGTACCATCTAATTGAACTATCCCTTTAGACAATGGATCATATACCAATCCTAACTTATGTACTAGTTGTTTGGGAATAACGGAGCTACTTGCTCCTTAGTCAATCATGCAATTATGCAATATACTATCACCAATAATCAAACTGATATAAAATGGAGGTGGTTTTACCTCTTGAGCTAGTTGTTCACTCTTGCCTTTAGAACTGTTTGCAAGAACTCTAAGTTGCTCCTTAATAGATTCATCAGAAATAGATATCTTAGCTAAAGCTTCTTGCAGTAAATCCTTTTGTCCAGGAATATGCAATGCATCTAACATGTACATGCTAACTGTAGCTTTCCTCATATGATCAACAATATTAAATACCGAAAAACTAACCTTTCTTGCACTTTGGGAACAATAGCTTCAGTTTGTGCTAGTAATGGTTGTGATTGAATTTTTTGTTGTTCTTTATCAACTACAGCTTGCCCTCTTGGTAAGATCTGAACATTCTAAGAAGTAGAAGGCTGAACTTGCCCCTGTCGGGTTGTAGAAGTTTGATTTTTCTCTTGACCAACTTGTTGATTGTCTTTATCTGCTTGTTGTTCCTTATAAATAGCTTGTTGTCTTAGGTCAACATCCCTTTTCTTTGACCTCGTATTTGTTGCAATGGAGGTAGCTAATTGGTTCTATCCTTGAACATGATTAACTCCACATAATTCATTACCTTTCCAGTTCATCATGGCAACATCAATGTCATTTTGTTATGTTTGAGGATTTTTCTAATCATTATTCTCCTTTGTTGGATTTTCAAAAGCAGCATAATTGCTCTGCACCATAAGAGCTTGATTGACTACTCCATTCATGCATGTAGCATGATTATGAGGCTAATTACATGGATAGAACCATACATAATCTTGTGCCAAATTATTTTGTATAGGTACAATCTCTTTTGAAGAGTTAGTCATATTTTGATTATATGGTTGATTAGGCCTAACATTAAAATTTATCCTCTGTCCTTGGTAGTCAGCCTGATAAGGTAGTCTATTTGGCTGAAATGGTACTTGGTAAGGTTTGAAATTTTGACCTTGTTGTTTTTTGAGGCTCACTAAGTCATTGATAATTGTTTGCAATAGTTTGGCCATTTGTTGGGTACCTCTAAGCTCTTGCAAGTCTGAATTTGTTGGAACAACGGTATTTTGAACAACTGTTTGGAAGCCTAAGGCTGGAACAGCAGGTAATGGGGCAATAGGAGGTATTTGGATAGGCATTAATGGCTGAATATCAGGGAAAATAGGTATAGGAGGTCTGGGTGCAATTTTACCAACCTGAATAATGTTGTTCTCAACTCTAATAGCTATCTCAAATGTTGTAGGTAATGTAACTCTACCCATAGATTGGATCATTACAGCAATATCACTATTTATTGCTCTAAGATAATACAAGAATGCATGATCTAGTGAAGGTCTTACCATTGTTGGGATTATGTTCTAGGTTCTTTGAAACTGAAAATTGAAATCGATCATCTACTCCTGCGGAGCTCTTTAAATGGTCATCATCTACTCAACGAGGGAAAGATGATCTGACTTGTCTAAAAACTACTTACTCAACTTATCTCCCAAATCATCCCATGATGCAACAGTATTAACAGAAAAACCTTTGAACCACTGGAGTGCTTTTCCTTTAAATGAAGTTGCTAAAAGCCTCGATGCCACATTCTCTTGTGTTACATGATGAACTCCATAAAGTGAAGCTACATCCCTTATGTGTTCAATTAGTGTAGTTTGATCTTCACCAATGTCAATTAGTGTAGTTTGATCTTCACCAGTGAAAATAGGCAGACTTTTAAATCCAGCTATTGGTATGTCATCATGTTGTTGTAGATTCAATGGGATGCCCCCATTGAATGGTACAAATGCATGTGCTCTGGCCATTAGAGTTGCTTGAACTCTCAGATTTGGTACTTGTAGTATTGGTACAGGACATACTACTGGTATAACGGGTATAGAACTTGCAAATCCAAGACCAAGAGGTGTAGAATGAGATCTTGGTGTTGAATGTGATCTCGGTGTTGAATGTGATCTTGATCTCCTTAATCTTCTTCTTGATGTTCTACCTCTTCTTTTGGGCAATGAAAGTTGTAGGTATTCAAAGGGATCAACACTTCGTCTTGTGTAATTTCTTCTCATGTGCTATTGAATCTGCACTAAAACCAGATAAACGGAGTCGTCAAACAAAAATTAAAACCTCTGACAAGTAAAATACTATTGTATATTTGAAAACAATAGCTTGAAAGCTTTGAATTATTTCTATAAAGTGATCTTCAGAGTCCCACAGGGCGTGCCAAAAACTGTTATCACGAGGGATTGCACCCAAATGCAAAGATGTAAAGCTCATCAATCCCATGTAACATGGAAACACTTTCAAGCTTGTGGGTTGCTCATAATGAAAGTGAATCTCCATATTATGGGTTGGTTCCCCTTTTGATTTGCTATGAAATTAATGATTTATGATGGTAAAAGGATAGAAGCTCCTAAGGAAAAATGCAGAAAACTTGAAACTTAAATGATGGTGATACACCTAACTATTGATAAAAATTGCAATCTAATTCATAAGGACCTTTCAATGTTTCTATCTGCACAACTAAATTTGAACAGCTCAATCACATAAATATTTCATACAAAGGCTCTGACAAAATTATCCTTTTTGAAGGAAAAACAATGGTTTCACAAAAAAAATGATAATTTTGAATTATATGCACAATGAATAACCTTTGAAACTAAAATTAATGGCATTCATAAACTTATGAGTGAGACATAAAATAAAGGTTTCAAGATTGAAACACGGTGAATTTCTTATCAAAACAAACATAAAGACGACGCGTAAAATCTGGTAGGCAAAAACTTGACACTATTGAAATATGAAAGGAAAAACTGCAATTGACAATCTATGAGAACCTATAATAGTTGTTGTAAATATTAAACTATAAAATTGAGTTACAAGATAATCTCTTTGCAGAATGCAAAGGCAGAAAACAAGAACTAAGGAAAAAGATTGAGTCTTTTCCAATATATACAAGAGAAGGTAACTCCAAGGTGCCAAAAGGTGGAACTAGAAGCAAATTGGAAGTGAAAAATATCTCCAAAACATCTCCTCACGAGCAAAGAATAAAATTCTCGAAAAGAGGGCCCACAATTGAAGCAAACTGAACTCAAAATGTTGCAAACTCCTCCCCTCAATATGCATGATCAAAACACCTCCAAAACTTATGTAAAAATGAAGTTATGTCTCAAAAATCTCCATGAATAATGGCCTCAATCAATGTGATCTCCAAAAGATTGAAAAATGACTCCAACTCATAGAAAGCACAATGCTTCAGATGACTCTTGTTGACTTCAGTTCTACTACACTTGTGTTTATTGCATGATTTTGAAAAAAAGGAACTGTTTAATTAAATATTAAAGATAATCAATGTGATTATTTTAATATTTGTCATGTGATATTTCTCCTTTTCATGCATTACATGGTAAATATTAAGTTAATAAAATATTACCTTTAATATTTAATTACATAGTTTGTTTTGTCTTAAAATCATGCACAAACGCAAGTGGATTTCTTTATCATTTCAAAATCAAATGATAAACTTGAAACTTGATTTTCAAGTCCATATTCAAAACACACGGGTTCCCTATGATCATTAGGTCGATTGACTTAGGAGTCAAGACCATGGCATAATAATGATTTAGATGAAATGATTTTTCCTTAAAAAACAAACCAAAAATCACACATCAAATTAGGGCATCGAATCAAAAGCATTGAAATCCTAATCACTCCTCATTCTTCACATTACACTTTCTTGTGTGCCGCCATGCTGCTGGTAGGGGTTTTGAACTGGAATCTTCACCATTCCTCTATATTTATAGGTGATTTCCTTGAAGATTTTCATAGGAAATGCATGGTAAGTATTTTTGATACAAGTCTAGACATTTTTCTCCAAGTTTGAAGCACTTTTTGGCTTCTACAACCGTGGCCATCATCAAATTTCCTGATGTATTTTGATTTGCTTCACTTTTCTATTGCTACTATCTTGTTTGAGGCCACCATGGATGCCTTGTGTGAGCTTTGTACGTGGGTTTTGAGAGCATTTTAACTAGCAAACTTTGGTAAGTTTTTTGAAACTCACCCTTTCCTCTTTTATTTGTAAAAGATGGTCGACTTGAGCTTAAGAAACTGCAAAATGAAGGGAACCTTTTGTTTTCCTCATGCCTTCCTATTTTTCTGATGTCTTTCACCGGCATAGTTGCGGCTTGTATTTCTATGTTTTGGAGCTCCATTTAATTTTTTGGAAAAAAGGGTTTGGAAACCCTTCAATATTTGACACACTATGAGGTTTATTTTTATGTAACCAGTGGTCATCCTTTAACCTTGTATTATCCTTTAGAAAAATTATTTATGGTCGTCATGGACACCTTGTGAGCTTTTTGGGTGCTTTGTTGTTTTTCTTGTATGTAACACAAGATGTAATTTTTGTTTATTTTTTCTTTGAAAGAACAAAAGAAAACACCTTTGTATAAGAGGTCGCAGCCTACCAAAGTTCTGGGCATTTCATATCTCCTTGTAATACTATGTAATAGCGGCCAACAGTGGCATAATCACCTTTGCTATGATAAGTTCGTGCAAGATCATAATATGAATAAGATCTCATGAGAGGGTGGTTAGTTAAAATAAGAATGATCTCAATCGACTGTTCCACAAGAGAATACTGCCCTTTTCCATTAACTAGCCATTCTACACTAAATCCTAGTAGGGTTTTTTGCTTAAAACTCTTTGTGTTTTTGTCTTTTCCTATGGAATATATTGTTGTCCTGACATTCATTTCTAAGTGTAAATATTATACTTCATGTGTTTTATATGTCTATGTGCTTGAATAGAACTGCCCTCTGTAGACTAAACTCATCTCTTACTATTGATTGTATTCTTCAAGGGGTATGATGATTGTTCTAAATTGATCTGAGCAATGACTTTATTCTCAATAGTTAATTATTTCATAGTGGATTTGATTTGAACTAAATTTAGTTTCCATTTTATTTAATCTCTTGGAAAATTGGAGGTAAACTGTAGAAACAATACAACAGAAGTATACTCCTTTTCAATTGTACCCTATCATGATGCCTGAACTGAGCAAGATTCATAAAGACAATACTCATGGTGTATTCATTTGGCTGCATTTGCTTGTGGTGACTTGATGGTTGTTCCTTTATGTAGCATACACATATTTAAGCTTTTATCTGCTTTATGTACTTATGACTGTCATATCATACAACATGTGATGATTTATTGTACATGGAATTGTCTAATTTTTTTAGAATGTTGCTTGCATCCATGACCTCTATAAATATGTGATCCATGCTAATTTTTTCCCATGTCATTGGCATACTAAGAGAGTATCTCCTTGGTAACATAAAATTACCAGAGTAGGAGCAAGTGTTTGTCTTGTTAATTGATACAAGACCGCCTATTATTATGAATCTTCACTATTGATTCACTTTTCTAATTTAGATGAACACTTGCTCTTCTCTGGTAATTGTATGCTATCATTGCATACATCTTTTATCCATTGACATGTGAAGACTGCAGTACCTCTACTCCTCTCTTTTAAATGAGAGGATGCATTATGTTGGGCTCAACCCTTGTGGGAGCCGATTTTATTCCACATACTGAAATTTTGAACATGATGAACCAGCAATGAAAAATGTGCCTGTACCTGCACAGTGAACAAACATGTTAGATAAAATAGATACATATCTTGATAATTTTCTTTGGATATCTTGGATATAGCTGTTCATTTTGTTTTTCTTGATCAGTTATAAGGTAGCAAGTGCTTTCATGATTAGACATGCATAGGATTTGTATGGAACCCCAAGCTCTAACATCTCCTCTTCCAACCTTGTAGATTTCTCTCTTGGAGCTGCAACTGGACAACTCAACGATACTGGCACAACCTCCAACAACGGGATTCGTCATTCACCAAGAAATGACGGGTCCCATATCTAATTTTATGCATTTCTTTTCCTATATTTACTTCTTGTACTATATCTTTTCAGATACAGTTACTCCCACGGCTTGTGTGGGACTATAAAAACATTTCTTTCGAATATATCAGTTATTTCATATCATATAATGATTTATGTATTTTCATTTGTGAATCACTTACATAATATGAAATAAATAAATGAAACTGTTTGAAGCATATGCTTAGTAATGATGAATAACAACAAGACATACTTGAAACATGAACTGCAGAAAATAATTTAGCTTTAAAACCTAATAATCTTTCAATGTCTGATTTTCTTATCTGAATTGCTCATGTATCAAAAAAATTCTCACCCCATGCTAACAACTACTTGACAAAAAAATACTAATTAAGCTAGAAGCTAAAAATTAGTAACACTACCTACTTTGAATTTCATTAAGGAGCTTCAATTGTTAGAGGAGAAGGTTATGGAAATCAGGCTTGCACAGCTGATGGAATTAGAGGAAACAAGAAAGGAAGAATTAAGAAAGCTTGAGATTCATCAAGCTCAAATGAAAAAGACCTTTGACAGAAAATCACTGCCAAGAGTGTTCAATGAGGGTGATCTCGTGTTTAAATGGGATGAGCTTAAAAGCGAACTTGGTAAGCATACCAAGTTTGATGCCATGTGGGATGGCCCTTATGTGATCACAAAATGCAAACAAAATAATGCTTTTCAGCTTTCAAAGTTGAATGGAGAGGTGTTGCCTATCCTGATGAATGGGATTCACCTCAAGCAGTGTTATTAAAGATCAAAAGTTGTTGTACATAGTTAAATAGAAGTTTTCAGTTAATAAGTGCTCTAGGCACATTTCTTTTCAGTTCAATTTTTTTTCCAATAACTGTAGATGCACATGTTTGTTGGTTTTGTCCTAAACGGAGCCATGGTAGTTGTTTCCAAGTTTTCATTTTTTCTACTGTATAGTTCTTGACAGCTGAGATACAAACATTTTTCTGAGTTGCAAAAAAAACAAGAATGGACTCTTATGCCCAATGGATATGCAAGGCTACTGATCCTATTTGTTTAGCAGGAAAACACCCCTAAGATGTCGCCAAAATGTTACCTAATTTTTTCTTACAACTCAATCAGGTAGAGTTGGAACGTAGTTTGCAACAAAAGAAAAAAGGTACATACAAATTTTTGCTAAAGTGTTGTCATTGCACAAAAGATGCTTTCAAATGAAGTTCAGTTTTATTATGCAAATGTTCTTTACAACACAAAATTGCATAGTATTGTTGTCTTAATTTATTTTCCAAAAAAAATATGCTCAAATGTCCCACACAAGCCGTGGGAATGACTGATCTAATACAGCATAAATGAAAGCTATACATCTGAAGATAAATAAATGGAAAAACATAGTAAAAAAGGTTGGATCCGTCATTGCCTGAATGAAAGATCCTTGTGTTGAGTTTCTCTATCTTCAGCTCCTCTTGTTGTTAATCTTCAAATATACCTGTAAATGATGGAAAGGATGTGGTTAGAGCTCAGGATACAAACTATCATCATATGTTTCATAAATAGAAATATAACCTACATCTATGATGCATTAAATTAGTTGGGAATTTATCACATGTATACAAGAGAGCCAGAAATTCAAGTCATCACATGAGCACTAAACGTCATTATTTTATCTAACATGTTTGTTCACTGTGTGGGTATAGGTGAAATTTTCATTGCTGGATTATTTTCATTTAACATCATAGCATGTGGAGTAAAATGGGCTCCCACAAGGGTTGATCCCAGCATGTTGCCCTCTTATTTTGAGAGGGGTGAGAGTGTAAAAGCATTACATTTGTCAACTTTGAGTAGATACTCATCACCCATGATAGTGAAGTTAACAGACCTCACTATCATAAATGAAAGGTAATTATTCTATAAAGAAAAATAAAATCACAATGAGATAGGGATAGCATTATGTATCTAGGCACACCAAAGGAAGAAGTATAGTCACATGAAAATATAATCTACAAGAGAACTCAAAGGATATTCTTGTATCTAGGAATATGATACAAGGTGATTGGATTAGTTCCACATTTCTTCAATTGGTGACTAGAGCTATAAGAGATGTTGAGTTAGCTCAAATTACAAGTGTTTCCAATACTTTACTAGTATTGAGTTACTAATGCTTGTTATTGAAATGGAATAAACATGTCACAATCAAAGGGACAGTCAAGATCTTTGGAGCAGAGTTGAGGTGAGTGATAGTGAAGCCTTTCAAGGGTTAGAACCATATCAAAATCTTGCAATTTTTGTAGTTACAAGGCAATCTATAGGATTAGTGAGTCCATCTTTGAAGGGACATAATGGTATTATACAACTGTCTTTTAAGTCTTGCCATTAGCCCTCAACGCATCAACAGTGGTAACATTCTTTTATCAAAAATTGCAAAAGCTTTTAAAACACAAGAGATGGTATTCAATGGAATAGACACAGAATAAAGAAGTAAATGTGAATAATCATTATTCCAAAAAAGCAAAGAGGCATTTCCAAATATCATGACAGTATCAATTGGGTTACAATTAAAATGAGGTTTCTTTTAGTAAGCATTGTCAACCTAGTATCATGATTATATGCACCATTCTTTTTTGGATGCACCTTTCTTAATTATAATATGCTCTTTTGTGTGATACATACTATCTCTATTCAATACCTATGTGAGAGTCTCTCTAAAATCTTAGGCCTCATGGCCTATTGAATATTCTTGCAAACATTGTTGATATCTCATGTCATTGAGGTGTTATGACAATATCTTTTTATGTTCTCTTGTGACTGCCCCAATTGGAGGCCTTTGCTGCAATAGGATTGATACAAAGTATCTTTTCGAAACAGATTCATTGCTACAAATATGATGAGATAATGAAGCAAAAGGACAATATGTCAAATAAGAGGACAAACATTGAAACAACACCTTAAGAAATCAATGCAAGAAGTCAGTCTTTGATAAGTGACATTCCTAGGTTAACAATCATTTTCAAGGGCAGCAACCATGATGGCATGACACAGTCCACAGAGGACAAAACCAAGAGCATGCCAATGTTCAAGGTTGTTTAATGATACATCCTCTAATGGGCAATGATATGTAATCATCAAAGGGGTTGTATGCAGCAAATACAGTCAATAGTGGTTTTGTCAACTAGTTGTTTCTACATAATGCCTATGAGACCAAGATGAATCCTTAACAAATGAGGAAAACCCTTTGTAAATACAAAAATATGAGAACCTAGAATGAAGCATAAAAAGTAAATGGCTACAGGAGAATGGCGCTAGGGTTTCAAAGGCGAAACCCATGTAATGGGAAGAAGAGAGGGTTCCAGAATGTAAAGACTCAAACCACATCCTGCGAACAAAAGTAAACCTTCATGTTTATAAACAACAAGAGGCACCACGACTTGTTCCTATAGTTCAAGCCCGCGAACATGATCAATAAAACCATGAAAGATGCTCGAAAGAACAGAGAAAAGGAGTTTTCATTTTTCTTTATAAATTGAAAAAAACATAAATGAAAGCTTTTTATCTTTCTTTTTTGCAAATATAGTTGTAGAAATAACTATTTTCCTTCTCAAAAGTAGAGAAATCACATCTTTCTACAAAAAATAAGCAGAGAATAGCAAGCATTTTCAAAATTTTATGTGTAAAGACAAACAAAAATCCTTCTCTTTCACAAAAGATACAAATGATAAACATACCACGTGGGATTAATGGCATGAGAATCTCCAGATAGGCTCGAGTTGACTAAATGAGCACTCCATAAAAATATCAAACGCTAGCATGGCAACGCCCAAACTAGCAGAGCCAAAAAATGCTAAGTGCAAAATAAAGTGAAGTGAAGAAAGGCCGCGACTTTTTGTCTTTAGGGTTTTCTTTTTGCCCTAAGTATTGGCTAACCCTTTCATGGGATTTTTTTTTCACTTTGTTTTAAAATATCTTTACATGGTTTTCAAACACAAGGTCGACCCCCTTCATTTTGCATAAAATTGAAACCAAAATAAAAATGTAGACAATCATTGAGGTAATATTATAAATTGCCTTCATATATGTCATTAAAATGCAATGAGAGAGGCATAATCATAACATGTATTAAAGTAATTGTCACCTAATTACTTTAATGTTTGCCTAAATTTTTAACTTCATGTCAAAATCATGCAAAATCTAAAGAGGTGAAGTTAAGCTAGAGTTTTGACCTTGATTTTCAATTAACTGGGTGAGTTTGAGGTCCACTTTGGTCAAACTGGTTGAGAGGGGAAGTTTGGAGTTGTTCCAACTCAATTTACATCAGTTGTTGGCTCCCTTTTCAAGCATTTTCCATTTTGGCTGTGGATCATCTTGGAGGAGATATTTTTAGAGGCGGTTAACTGCAAGTGCCACCTCTTGGCAATTTGGAGTCATCTTTTGTATATAGGAGGAAAAACCTATGTTTTTTCTCAGTTCTTGCTTCCTACTCTCCTATGCATTGCAGAGAGTTAGAAATTTTTGTAGCTCAGCTTCATATTTTATATACAGTTGTTTTATTTCCTGTTTTATTTTTCAGTATTTGCAGAAGTTTCCTTCCACTTTTCAATAAAAATCAGGGGTTTACCTTATTAGTTACAAGTGTTTTGTCCTTATGTTTGATTTTGATCAAAATTTAATGTGTTTGAATCTGAAAACCTTTAATTTTTGTCTCATTTATATATGCATGTACACAAAAATCAATTTAATATCACAAGTCATAGATTGTGCAGCTATTTAATCCTTTCTTTCAAGATGTGAAAACTCAGTTTTCCTTCACAAAAAGATAGATTTCTCAAAGCTTGTTTATGAATTATTTGTGTGATTTAAACTGCCCAAATTAAGTTGTGTAAACAGATATCTTGAAAAGTATTTGTGAATCAGGTTACGTGTTTGTTACTAGTTTTGTGTATCACCTCCTAGAATTAGATTAGATTTTCAGATTATCTTTTCATCCCTTTTCCAACCAAATACATTAGTTTCTAGGAGAATCAAAAGGGGAACTAGCCCATAATCTGGATATTCACTTTCATTATGAGCAACCCACAAGCTCGAAAGTGTTTCAATGTTACATGGGATTGTTGAGCTTGTCAGCTTTGCATTCGGGTGCAATCCTACGTGTTAACAAGTATTAACCTATTTTTTTAGGAATCGTGTTACCTTGAGTTTTGTGGAGTTATAATACCTAATAGATTGTGTCAAGAGATGGTTGTTTAATGTTCTATAGATGCAACCTCATACTCCTCTTTTAGATCTAATCAATTCTTCTCCTTCATGTTAAGGGCTCCTCAATGTAGATTCCACATATTTATGCCCTTGGTTGGATTTGTTATCACCGTCGAAGCATAACCCCTTTTCTCTTTTTTTCTTATTTGTTTTGGTGTTAGTCTTGTGGCAATAAAAAGCTTGTGTCAAATTTTCTTTTTTATTACTAGTGAATGATTGCGTCCTTGTAGCTTACCATTTTTCCTCAACTAGCTTTGTAATTCTAGAAGCTTCCTTCAAATCATTTAGAGATAACATGTTAACTCATGTTGAATTTAAAATTGTAGAGTATAATCCTTAACTATACCAATTTGTCAATGTTTATTGACTAAATTAATTATATACCAAATTACTACTAAAGTATAATTGAATTTTCTTCATGAACATAGACCATGTGATGGCACAATGCTTTTTCTTAGTTAACCAATGATACCAAATGAGTTGCTCCTTTTCCAAGTAGAGAGATCAATTTAGCCTTTTGTGTTATAGGAACACAATAAAAATCAAAAAATTGTTCCATTTAAAAAATCCAAGTGGTTGGGTCATAGTCACCAAACTTTTGTGTTTTTAACTTGAGCATGATGGTGTGAGAGGGCACAATGACTTCTAATAGCCTTGATCTTGATGAAAAACATGTTTATAAGAATTTAAGAAACGTGGTCCTTCTCGTCTTAGTGAATTGTTGTGGAAACTCAAACAACATTAGATCCATTGAGACTCAAACTTTGACTACATGTTCTCCATATTGTTTGTATTATTGTGCTTTATCTTGCTTATATTTCTTGATGATGCTTTCTCCACCCAATCTCGTATGTCTACTAATGCATCTAGATCATCCTTAATAGGAGTCTTCCTCGAAGTAAGTAAATTCTTATTATTCCCTTGAGAAGATGGATCTCCAATGTTGCTTTACCAAAATATTGTTCTCATTACCCTAATTTGATGCAAAAAAAAAACAAATTTGCAAGGTCCACTTTCATTTACTATATCTCCCATGATAGTGCTCTAAATCATTTTATATTTTCTTAGAAAGATCTCAAGATTATCTTTCCAATGATAATAAAATTGCCTTAAAAATCATATGTTTATTTTAGGTAAACAAAACTAGTCGCTACTTCACGGCCTAGGGTTAAGGGAGTCATATTAGTCCCCTCAAGTTTTGGGGATGTCTAGTCCTAGTTTGTTGTTCGACAGTTGTCTGTCAACTGTCTCTGTGTGTGGCCTATTGGCCTATTTTGTCGCTACTTCGCGGCCTAGGGTTAAGGGAGTCAAATTAGTCCCCTCAGGTTATGGGGTTGTCTAGTCCTAGTCTGTTGTTCGACAGCTATCTGTCAGTTGTCTCTATGTGTGGCATGTTGGCCTATTCTGTCGAGCCCTAATGGCTCCTGTAAGTTCTTCTCCTAGTTCATGTCCTACTCCCTAAATTTGTCACTACTTCACGGCCTAGGGTTAAGGGAGTCAAATTAGTCCCCTCGGGTAGTGGCTCCTGTAAGTTTTTCTCCTAGTTCATGTCCTGGTTTGAACTAGCTTCTTCTTGGCCCTGAGGGCTTTCCATGTGAAGGGTACAATACCCTGTAAATGTTGCTTACTTAATCAAAAACAACACTCTACAATAAAGATAATTTGTTTGAAAAATAAATAAATTAATATTTTTTGCCCAAATCAAAGCTCTAATACCATTCATTATGAAATTGTTAAGCTAGAATAAAAGAACATGCAAATATATTACATCCGCAAAATTATAAAAATAAAATTAAACAAATTATATGAAATAGATTGAATCATTTTAACATAATATTTTTTAAAGTTTGATAAAAACAATTTTATAAATTATATACTTCACAACTACTTATTATGTCACACACACACATGGAAGTTAAACCACCAAACCCAACCTAAACCTACTAGACTTCTAATTATTATATCTAAAAAATATCACAATGGTAAAATAATAATAGAATTGTTTTTGCTAGAATTGGTAAAATAAAGATTAAATATGGCCATTGGGTAAAATAAAGATTAAATAGAATTGTTTTTGCTAGAAAGTCAAAGAGGATGCGTACACTTTAATGTCTCGACTCACTTGATGCTTGGTGCCTTAGTATTAAATAATACTAGTAGAACTAGTATATGATTGTGGTAATTTACGCATTCATCAAATTGTATAACTTATATAATTCTTTTGTGTTTGGTGTGCATCTTTTTAACATTAATGGTTCAGGTTGGTGTTAAGAGTTCTTTGCCCTTCCCATGAATAGAATTGTTTTTTTTTTTTGCTAGAATTGGTATAATAAAGATTAAATATGTCCATAATCTTTATTTTATTATTAGATTAAATTGGTAAAATAAAGATTAAATATCCTCTTTAAATAGGCCCAACAAGCAATTTTGAGTACATATCCTCTTTGACTTTCTAGCAAGGGTTTCATACCTATGGTTACATATTTCTTTAGCAAAAACAAAAATATACCACCTCTACACAATTTTGGATAGATAATTTTCTAATCAAATGAACTCAAAACTTCGGATTTTCACTTTTTATAGCTTCTAATTGCTTCACTTTGGTTTACTAGCAAGAACACATCAATGTAAACACTTTGTTTCATCATCCTTTGCAAAGACAATTTCTACTATCTTTTTGTTTTGATATCATTCTTTACCCTTATAAAACTCTTTTAACTTTTCATAAATTATTTTTTTATATTTCAATTAAAAAATGATTATACCATCTTCTTCAACCAAAAAACTTCCATGCAATTGGATCTTTTCTAAACTCAGTCCCAAGATTAACAATCCCATTTATATCCCTCACTTCTAGAATACACTCTTTTTATAGAAATTCCACCAAACTTTCGTAAGGTAGATTATAAACAGAACCAAAAAGGATTATAGAGACATTTTCTTAATTTTTTTATAACACTAAGAGAGATTTCACAATGTGTTCTAATGCTTGTTTTATCTTAAAAAAAAAAAATCCCAATTCTATGTTTCAATAAATGACTCTAGATTTTTTTAATATTTTCAATCAGCTTTAATAAGTAGTTACTTGTGAATTTGATGTATAATTTTTATTTCAAACCCCTCAATTAAATGGGTCAAGATTTTTTTAATTTATACCTCACTTTCCGTTGATTCTAAATTAAAAATAGATTCCCCAAAGTTCCAAATTTATTCAAAATTAAGCAACATTTAACTATAGTTTCAGTCTATAACTCCAAGCCAGTAATAATTCAAATTTTTACCAAGAATAGAGTCCACATACAAAGGTTTTGACCCATCTTCAGTAATCATCAATTATAATTAATTGTTAATCATTCATGAAATAATGATATGAAATTTTATCGAACAATACCATTGGATACAACAATCTTTACTCATCGTATAAAACACTATCGTATAGTGGTTGATTATAATCTACATAACAAACTAATGCATATTTTTTATTGCAAAGAGATATTTACATTTTAGTTAAGATCTTTATATTTGAATTTATACTTTTTTAACTTAACCCTACCAACTAGCTTTCAAACTAGATTCAGTATGAAATATAATAAGTTAGCAGCAAATTAACGCATGTAATCATTGGTATATATGTATTAACTTTTTGCTTGTTAGTTAAGATACCGACATTTGAATTTATACTTTTCCCTTAATTGAGCCATACCTGGCTTCAAATTATATTATCTTGTACAAACATATCGCTCTATATTGATAGATCAGTTCAGAAATTAAAAAGACAACTAATATATATATATATTGCATTTAAGCCCACAAATAACTAAAACCATTTTAATTATAATAAGTGAAAAAAAATAGGCAAAAAAAATAGCATTTTAGTGATATTAACTTACGTTGTAAGCTACCTGAGTTAGTCAAATGTTTGTCTGGCAAAGCCCATATAACCAGTGTCCAAAGATTAGGCTCAATTGATGTCAGATAACACTAGCATAAGATATTTTGTTGATTTATTCTGAATTTTTACGATTTTAACATGTCAGTGCTTTTCTTTTCGAAGTTTGCATCCATTTGGTTTATTCCTTGTTTCTTGTAGGTATCTTACATTTTGTAATATCCTAACACCGCAAGCAATTAATATTTTACAGTAGAAAACAAAATGTACGATACTTAAAATGAAACAAGGAATAAACCAAATGGATGCAAACTTCGAACAGAAAAACAAAGATATGTCTAGATTATTTTTTTAGATTGAATATACTGTGT
Source organism: Sequoiadendron giganteum (assembly GCA_007115665.2). Classification (NCBI taxonomy): domain Eukaryota; kingdom Viridiplantae; phylum Streptophyta; class Pinopsida; order Cupressales; family Cupressaceae; genus Sequoiadendron; species Sequoiadendron giganteum. The sequence continues at coordinate 342,044,845 of CM021105.1, read as the reverse complement.
CTCGAATTAACACATTTGCGAAAAATATTAACTGCCGGCCGTCATGAAGTTGGAAAAAAGCAAAATTTCTAATTTAATCGTGATTTAAAGCCTTCTACGCAAAAACAGAGTACACAAGTAAAGGCCAATCTAGTTTCAGTGGTCATCAATGCATCTTTTCTAAATGTGTAAGCAAAATAATAGAAAAAATGATTGTTCAATACAGCTCATCGATAGCATTGTTCACCTGAGACGATGGCATTAAAAGCAATATATATATAAACCCACCCACACAAACATACACATCCACACCCACACACATGCGAGTGTGCGCTCATGGGTGTGCACTCTATATCCATACGAGCAAGATCTCATCACTTCCATGGATCCCCTAGTCAGTTGTGTTTTTGGTCCCAAGACGATTACCCAACTGTCCTGTGGTATAGTCCATTTACATACATCAGTATGTGGCCTTCCGTAGGATGAATGGCATACATGATGCCAAGATTAATTCTTCAATTGTTTGAAATCATACAAGCACTTTTAAAAGAACATTTAAATATGTTCACACTATAAATGTTTTAGATGTAAAGTTACACCCTTTTACAATAAAATCTCTGGCATCTCATAAAAAACGGGGTCTCTGCAGAATCCTTCTCATATTCAACATTGTAAACGAAAAGAATGTACGGCTTCCTACGTATTTTAAAAAATCCATTGTTACAGTATGTTAACTACAAAATTGTTTTATATATATTCCAATATAATCTGACAAAACTCAATTATCTGTCTCAAAAATTCTCAAATTTGGCGACGATGTTATGCAATCATTTTTTAATGCCAACCTTTTGAAGAGTAGAAACTATTGCACAGTATATGTTCACATTTACAATATAGAAGTCCCAATATCAACGCCACAGACCTACAGAATGAACATACAACTATTTTAGATATTACTTGTATTGTAACTACTGTGTCACCTCTAATAATTACAAACTATGCATGAAAACATCAATTTCCAAAGAGTACAATATATTTATAGCCAATTGCCAGAATTGATAGCCGATTTTCAACAAATTTGCATTTCAAACTTGTGAACTTCTAGATACAAGTACTAGCTCATACTTACCAACTTCGCATGTTGATCGCACATAGAATGATAATGAAAACATAAGACTCCAAATTGCATGACTATACTATGAGGATTCTTCATAAATTTCTTCTCTCTTGTACAAAGCTTCAGCACTACTTTCGCAATAACCTGTTATTGGATGAATGAGCACTCATAATAAACCACCGCATACACATAGAAAACATTGTGCCATCCAGCAGTAGCAACATGAAAAGCTATGGTGTGAGCTTTAAAGGAAATGTTACATACTGGGCAAAGAATTGAGGTAACCAGTAATATGAACAATTTCAAACAAAAAAAAGGCATTTTCCAATTGTCAGAAGTACCAAAAGTTCCCAACGACAAACAAAGGCCAAAAAACAAATACCAGAATGCAACGAACTAATCTAAATCAAAAAAGAAAACTTAAACACAGCAGCCTAATCAATAAATGCAAACCAAATTAAATGCCTGGAAAATTGTACATTATACCAAATCCTAAACTACATTTCAAGGATTTAATTTCACTTGTGTGGCATTGCAATGTTAATACAGAAAAGAAAAATCCTTTTATAGCTTATATGCCCAAAAATACATATTTCTTTCTCGACAGCCTTTTCCTATGTCTAAATAGTTGAAGGAGCAGAATGGATATGGCATTGGAGAATTGTTTAATTCCGATAGTTTGCTCAATGTTGATTTAGTTTACAATAAGCAGTGCTCCATCTACTTGTAGCATACTAGAAGATTAATAACAAGAAGAACCTGTGTTAAATATATTTGTCGCCCAAAGAAAAAATAAGGCATATATGGAGCACTGCTCTTCCATTCTTGGACTTGGGTGCCTTTGTCCAGTCTCAGGGCTTTAACTTAATACAACAAATGAACTAATATATCTTTATTTTATTGTCTATCTGGATTGGAACACTATATCTTTATTTTGTTGTCTGTCTGGATTGGAACACTGTGGCACACATCAGCTTGGCCTCATGCTTTTCCCTTTTGTGAAAACCTAACTTATATACAGCAGTTAGTGGTCCAACTCCATATAGCATCTTGGTAACTTTCAAACAATTATCAAGCAATTCCTATGTACTATGAACAGATTCATGACGAGAACAGGAGGATGTTCTTTGGTTGGTTTTCTGCTAAAAAAAGCAAAATACTGATGGCCCAAAATAATGGCAATAAATGTGTTAATGAATGAAATCATAATACTCAAAATCTCCCCAGAAAAAAATGGGCAGACTAGAAGAATTGTTTTTTTCAATTAATCAGAAAAAATCTGTAAATTAAAAACCCAGAATAATTATCCCGTTCATTGGGCTGGTCGGGATCATCTGTAATCAGATCCTAGACAAGGGTGTAGATGTTGCCTCCTCCTAGGGGTTGGTGTAAGCTCAACTTTGATGGAGCATGTAGGAGTAATCCTGGCATCTTGGATGCCAGCTGTATCACAAGAGATCACAAGGGATTCCTAATTGGCACTGTACAATTTGGAAGACTATAGTGTTTGCCACAATTATAGGGAGGCCAACCTCCACACAGACTGCCTTACCAATTTCACACTTGATATTGACATGGGATTTCAATACAGCAGGGATGTTAATTTACAGTTACGCCAAATGCCCAACTTCAGCAATAATAATCCCATCATTTCTCAGCCTCTGCTCACATGCGATGGCCACAATAATAGCTGGGACCATGGTTTGTCATGAAGAAAATGATCACTTCAGGGAGTCGGTATTGAAAAGGCAAGTCACTGGAAGGAATGATGTTTATTTATTTAAAGGCTCATGCCTGTTGCCATTTTCGATGGCCATCTCAGCAGACACTCATGGAGTCTTCTGTGAGGCTGCTAGAAAGAAAAGGCAAATTTCCTTTCTTGGTTGAAAAAAAAAAAGAAATTACTGTGGTGATTATCATGGTGCATGCTGTCAAGATGGCGTTGGGTGATTTGTTTCTCACTACAGTGCACAGATGTCGTGTCAATACTGATATCTCATCCGTGTTCATTGTCATGCAGCTGGAAGCTAGGGAACCAAAAGAGGTAGTTAGGGCAGTCATGGTGGCTCTGATCAAACCGCATTGGAAGATGTGGCTTGATAGGGTGCTGGATGATGCAGTGTCTGGTGAGGGATTTCCTCCTGGAAGCTGCCTTTGGCCTGCTCTCAGCATTGATCCCTCTGGTCAGTGCATTCTGTTTTGTCTTCTCTTCTGCGGGTCACAACAATGTTGAGGGGCAGTGCCCCTCACATTATCCGGGGGCAGCACCCCCAGAGTGTTCCCTGTCACAATACAAAGCTGGGATGAGGGGTGGAGCCCTCATCACCTAGACCAAATTAAGGCCTTTGAGGCCACATTAACCTTCATGGTGCATGGTGCATGCTATTTTTCATTATTTTATTGCCTTCAAAGTTTTTAGCCAAGCACCAAACCCTTAAAAATATGTTGGTGCTGTGGCCATCAAGCAGTAATTAGGCAATGTAAAAATAAGGTTTGACCAAAAACTCAGGAAACAGGTATTTTACAGGCAAGATGTAAAAAAAATGCTCCACGGGGACGCGTCCCCTATGGTTTTTACCCGTTTCCCGTACCGGGTACGAAACGGGGACGCGGGTACTGCTAGGAAACGTACCCTAGCAGTACCCTTTTGCCCTCCAAGTACCCGGTACTTCTAGGGGACGGTTTCCCAAAAAAAGGGGACTTGGGTACTTTTAGGGTACTTTTAGAGGACTTGGGTACCACTAGAAGTACCCGGTACTGCCTGGCCGTACCCTGACCGTACTGGGTACTTCTAGCAGTACCCTACGGCCCAGCCAAAAAAAAAAGCTTTTTTTTTTTAAAGTAAAGAGTTTTTTTATAAAAATAAAGCTATGGGTGGGCCCACAAGGGACGCCCCATCACACTTGACCTAATGTAAGTGACATTTAAACTCCAAAATGAGAAAAAAGTAACTCATTTTTACTTTTCCATTGTGAAGTGAAGGAAAGCAAAAGAGGAGCAGCTGAGTGAAGGAGAAAACAGCAGGTTAGAGAGGAGCTTAGGGCGTCATTTCATAGTTGAGACTTGGAGCCTTTGGGCATTTTGGTTATAATTATCAGACTCTTATATGATATGTATGCACATTGATAATGAAAAGCATTTGAATTCTGTTAATTTGTTTGTCGATTCTCATGTGAAATCTCAATTCAAGTCTAATGATATATAATAAGCTTATACAATGTCTAGAATGAATGCTTTATCAATGTTATGCTATGAACATTTGAGATTTCTCTATATTTTTAAAAAATTTCCTATTTTTTTATCAGCCGTCCCCTGCCGTCCCCTAAAAAATGACCCAAAAGTACCCCCGTACCAAAAACTCGTCCCGGCGTACCGGGTACTTGCCGTCCCCGAAACCCCGTGGAGCATAGAGAAAAACTTCAGATTATTTCAATTTGTGATTAAACAATCCCCAAGAATCATGCTAGTGATCAAAGGGAAAAACTAGCCATGATATGAAAAGTCAAATTATATAAACATACTTATTGCAGCTATTTATTCACAATTCAATTGTGATTTTGACACAAAAATTAATGTGCTTGAGGTTCAAAGAAAATCACAATTTATTGGCAATTTTTTGCCTCCAAAAATGTGCCCAATTTTTTTTAAAATTGGCAATCCAAGTCGAATCAGATTGTCAACCTGTCGAATCACAATTAATAATGAGTCTTCAGCAATTTTTGCTACAATGGGTCACTTGAAATGATCCATGTGAATATTGCACTTTGATCATCTGCTAGTGTAATGCCAGCTTGAGCTGGAGTAGTGACCTCCCAGGAAAGCCCAGTGTCTCACCTCTATGTGCATCACCTAGATGCAATGAATGCTAAGTGGACCATTCATTATCATGAGAGATGGGTTCTTGTGAACCATTACTCATGAAACATGGGTCAATGAGTTTGACTCCTAAAACTACACAGTTGAATTCTGATAGCAATATCACAATTTGACACGCTGTGGAAACTACCTCCTACCTATCAGATGTGAATCTGTTTAAATGTGTTGCACACAAAGTCTTAGGCCCCATATTCATGGTATTAGAACATACTTCTTATTCACTTCTAGCCTAGTATCACATCCTGGTGGTATTGGAGTTCCTTAAATCCTTATCTACATTTTGCATGCCTACTCATAGAAAAGTAGGGATGGGTGTTGTACACCTTGCGTAACAAAATTTAATGTTGGCGGTTAAGTGTGGAGAACCGTACTAGAAAATTTGTAATTTTCTCATATGTAATTGTTGTATTAAATGTTAGTAAATGAAATGAATGAAGAGAAGATTGGAAGGCATACATCAAGACAAAAGAAGTCCACTTCAAGATGGAATATGATGAGTCAATGAGAAATATAATTGAAGTGTTTGGACTTTATTTCTCTGTAAGCATTCTATTTGACATGAAAAATAACATTGGCAATTTTCTTTTCTGTGTTTTTACGAGTATTTTAGCATATTTTAATTTGCGGTTTTTTCCTATGTTTCCCATTTTAAACTTGTGTAATTGAATTCCACTTATACTTTTGAGTTTCCATGTTATTGTCACGTACGTCTAATGTAACTGTGCTGGAAACTTTACCAAGTGACATAAAGAGTACATCCCACCAGGATTGAAAAAAGTGGTGAGTACTCACACATCTGCAAGTCGAGCAAAATACTCAAAAAAATCGGCACCATGTAATAAAAAAATTTGTGACGATTCCAAACCAAAAACTCACTAAATTCACATGTTTTTCATCAAACTTGTCAAAAAACTCAGGTAAGATGTATTTAAAATGTGAAAAAAGTCTACCTTAATTTCTTTTATGCCGTTTCATAATTTTTCACGACACCAATACATTTTCCTGCGACACAATTAGGATTAGGTGCGACACGACTAGGGTTCACAACTAGGTAGAAAGAAAATGCAACCAGCTTCGAGGAAACTGGACTATTCCTTTAGCATGCAGTTACCTTTCAGTTTGGTGTTTGGGTCAGTATTGGACTATTCTGCTGTCGTCTCTTCTTTATGTGCTGGTCAGTTTGCTTGGAACCCAAATACTATTTTTATTGCATTCTGTTTGATTATTAGAGAATTCTGCATTTTTAACATTCACAGATTGCATCTTATTGAACTAAATGGCAACCCAATTCAGCTGTGCACAGCAACCATTATAAGTTTTCAGAACGTCCACCGGAGCTTCAATCAGTGATTGAGAGCTTGGAGAAATATTGGATTTAGCATATTCACTATAGCAAAGATAATATTCTCAATGATAGTGTAAAAGTTTAAAAAATGAAGTTGATCTTTGAGTACCTTCTCCAATGTTAGCCTATAATAAATGTATTTTTTTGTATAAAATTTGAAAAGATTTGCTTACTGTTTCAGACTCCTAAAGATATTCCCAGTTGCTTAAAATTTTGCCTGCTTTTGGCTAAGTGCATTTGTCCACAAGAAGAGATTACCTTTCTGAATATCTAGTTTAGGACTTTTAGTTAGGAATCCAGAAATACCAGGAACACGATTACCTTTAAGTTTGGTGTTTTGGTTACCAGGAAAGCAACTACCTTGCTGAAGAAATTTTTGGTTTAAGGATCTCTTGCTTTATACCTATTGGTTTTTATGGAGTGCTATCATTATAGTTATAGCTATATTTCTTTGTGTATCCATAGCTCTATGATGATGGGTACCACTTAAAGGGCAAAAACCAATGGCTTTCTATTTCCTTCATGAAACTTTTTTTCATTATAATCCATGTTCTAATTAGGGATGCAGGGTGGGCTACCTTCATTTTGTCTCATATTTATCATTAATAAGTGCTAAATCCTTATTGTAATCTTATGTAGCTGATTGTGACTGAAACTCAGTTCAAAAATAATCTCTTAGCTTTATTTGGGCAAATGTAATGTATTTCAATTGGGCAATGCTTCTTTGAATGACGTTAACAAACTAGGTACCAAAATTCTTTTAGATCATTTACGGTTCAAGCAAAGGATTAGATCGGTTACAGTACTAAACTGTATCCTCAACTAAGTGGACTGCTCTCACAAAATAAGGATTTACATTCAATGTAACTTCTTATACTTGAATAACAGAGGACCTTTAACATCAATCATCTGCTCCACTAGATAGTTTGCTGCCAATTGCTCATTCTCGTCACATGCCAAGAATGCTTTGATAACAAGGGCACACTCAAAACCCATGTTTTATTCTATTTGTTTGTTAATAACTGTAATTATTAAGGGTGTGGAGGGGAATTAATGCCTGAAATTTCAATTTCCAATCACTGTTGCAACCAGGAAGAAGTTCTCCACATCTCCTATAAGTTGCTGACTTCTGTATTCCACATCTTACCCATACTGCCAACTGCATTTTGTCACATCATCAATCAAAAACATTTAGAAAAAGAACACAGCTTTCATGATATATATGCTCAAAACTTAACTTATTACATTCCTAATATTTATGAGCTGTGATTGTTGTAGCTATCTCTTTATGAAAATGCATTATGAAAAAAGGTTCAAATTTAAATGGATGACTTTGTTATTAATTTTTTATGTTGTCTCCCTTTCGCTCGGTTTCATTTGTATTTTGCTAAAAAAATATGGCTTCTGCAAGTAAAAGAACTGGTGGAAAACCAAGGGATCTTTGTGCAACATCCCCAATGGGATCTGCCCTAAGATTCTGGAATTAAATTTCTGATTTCTGCCCTAGATTTCTGCACTTCAGATTTCTGCTCAAAACCCTAATTTCTGATTTCATTTTCTGCTCTTAAACAAATAATTACAGCGCACATAAACATGCCCAAACATGATGACTAATGATGGCAAATGATACTGCAAGTTGATAATCATTACAAGCATGAAATACACAATGTAGTGCAATCAAATTGAAACAACAAATCTGATTTTCTGAATTAAACCCTGCTGCTACAAATTGAAAGTTCTGATCTAATTTTTACAATGGATTGTAGGGCACAACATGCCAAACAATGCAAAGAATTTCTGCATTGTAAAACAGACTTATAGAGTATGAACTGTACATACCAAATACATGCAAATTAGAAGGCAAATGACAAACCCTAGCTGATTCTCTAAGAAGTGCGCCTAGGGTTTACTGTTCCCAAACAGCCTCCAAAACAAGTGAAAATGCCCTCAAGGATGGGCACTCCAAATCTGCCCAAGTGTAGCACTCAAGGTAGGGTGAAACCCTAATGCGACAATCTCCACAATTGCCACCAAGGTGCTGCTCCAAAATAGATCTTCAAATCTGAATATGCAATGTAGCTGTTCTCCTCCAAATGACACGAATGAAGTACAATTAAATCTTCATGATGAGACCTCCACAAGGATGAGCTTGGGTTTCGTCCAACTCACCACAGTCCTAAGGGTTTTTGTCCTTTGAATAAAGGCTAGCAAGCCGAATGAGATAAAACTCAAAAGAAAATCCTATGTGAATGATGATGATATGACTTCAAAACACCTTTATTTATAGCCCTCCAAAATAAACTCCTCAAGGCTGACTTCCTCTTGGCAAATCTCCCTTTTATTTTATTTTATTCTTTTCTCCCATAGGGCCGACCTCCCTCTAGGTGCCAAGAATATAAAATTATTTTATTTTATTTTTATTATTCTTTCTCCACTTGGGCAACCATCTTTTAGGGCTTCATTATTCATTTTTAGGACCTCTCCTAGGTTGTCTTCCTCCAAGGAAAATTATTTGGATTTATTTTTATTTTTTCCTTAGCATTACAAAAAAAAAACCCAAAGCCATTTTCCATCCTTTATTTTCTCCTTCCCAAGCCACTCACCTCCTTAGCCATTTTATTAAATTATTTCTCCTTCACCAAATGGCACATAAAAAATTCAATTTGCCCAATAAAATTGATAAAAAAATATATTTAATCAATTAGGTCATTCCAATAGCCCTTTGGCTTAGCCTACAGGAATAGGATAGGCTAACCAACTCCATTAGGTGATCACTCGAAAAATGGGGTCATGACACTTTGCTAGAAACATAGGACACCAAGTGCAGTGTGAGGAGAGATTATTTGTATTCATTGGACTAAGTCAATGAATGGTCACATAAATCGACTCAAATACTAGCTTGCACGAATCCCTTGCTGAGATGTTAAGCCATGTACACAAGCTAGTGCATAGGTTGAGAAGGTGAAAGCACTCCTTGCAACATTTGAACCCCCAATCGCAAATTTCAATTCTACAAGGTCACAGGGAGATATGGGGGGCTCTTCTATTAGGCCACAGATACAAGGTTTAGGAAGTATGGGTAGCCACAGTTCTAGTTTTTTTGCTCCTCATAATACTCCTAGTGCACAACCTTCATTGGAAGGTACTAAATGAAATAGAGTTACAACATGAGGCGAAGTTGGCATGTGCGAGATTTTGGTACTACAATAATATTCCATTTGATGTTGCTTCTAGTCCTTATTGGGAACTATTGGTCAATGCATTGACCATGGCAAGTAAGGGGTTCAAGGCTGCATGAGTTGAGGGACCCATTATTACAGAATGAGGTCCAAAACACAAGTCGACTAGTGGAAGAACAAAGGAGAATTTATGAAAAAAGAGGCAGCACCATTTTATCTAATGGGTGGACAAATGCCAAAAATAGGACACTCATCAACTTTTTAGTGACTTCAAGGGGATAGTTGGTATTTCTAAAATCAATTGATGCCTCCAACGAAAAAAAAAAATGCAAAGACCTTGTGCAATATGTTGGATGAGTGGTGATGGAAGTGGCAGTTCAAAATGTCATTTAAATTGTGACTAACAATGCAATTGCATATGTGGCAGCCAATAAACTTCTAGAGGTGAGACACGTGGCATTAGTTTGGAGCTCTTGTGCCACCCATTGTCTTGACTTGCTCCTTGAGGGCATAGGGAAACTAAGTTGGATGAGGAATGTGGTTGAAGATGGAAGAAATATCACAAAGTACATCTTCAACCATGCAAGTGTCCTAAGTCTCATGAGAGAGCACACTAATGGTAAGGATCTCATGCCATCAAGAGTCACACGCTTCACTACTAATTTCCTCACCTTGCAAAGTATATTAGCTACATTGCCCAACATTAAGCGCATGTTTGTGAGTGAAAGGTGGTTGAAGATTCCTTATTGTCTGAGGGTTGAAGCAAAGAAAGGTCGTGAAAACCATTTCTTGTGATAGATTTGCCAGTCATGGAGGAGATCATCAATGTAAGTTTCAAACTTCGATCGATGATTTATTTTTTATTTTCAAATATTACAATTTGCTGATTTTGTTAAATTTTTGATATTTAGGTATCAAAACCCTTGGTTAGAGTTCTACGATTGATGAATGGGGATCAAAACCCCATGGGGTGTCAATATGAGGCCATGGATAAGGCCAAAGAAACAATTCAACATTTGTATGGGTCGAATAAGACCAAATATGAACCCACATGATGCATAATTGATTGGAGGTGGAACTGACAACTCCAACATATTGATGATACTACCTACTATTTGAACCCCAAGTTTTATTCCTCCCCTACTTTCAAAGCAGATGCAAAGGTTGTTGTTAGCCTCACCACATGTATTGAGAGATTGGTTGATGATGATAACCTTCGAGATCTCATACTTGATGAAATAAAAAGTTATAAAAAAGCCAAAGGGGCATTTTTCTGCCAATTTTTGCATTTGTAGTTTAATATTATTTTACCATTTATTTTAATTTTTAAATTTATTAAAAATCCTAATTAAGTTATAAATAGAAATTGTTATCCTTGCAGATTTGTGGTGGGAAGATTATGATGCCACAACGCCTAATCTTCAAAAACTTGGCAGTCACATTTTATCTCAGCCTTATAGTACTTTTGGTTGAGAGCACAATTGGAGTGTCTTTGAGGCCATTGACACAAGAAAGCGCAATAAGTTGACTCAAAAGCGCTTGAATTACCTTGTCTACATGCAGTATAACCTTCGATTGCATGAAAAGAAGGTACAAGGGCAAGGTTTACATAAAGCACTTGACCTTGATGACATTGATCCATATTCAAATTGGATTGTTGAGCCTGATGATGTCGATGTGAAACCATGGTTAAGTGACAATGGGTTAGCTAATTTGAAGAGGGAGGCAGCTGAATGGGAAGCAGAATTGGCAGCATATGAGGAGGTAGAAGGTGAGGTTGGTCAGCCAGCAGAGGCAGTTTCCTCACATACGCAGCTTGATCCAATCACTATGGATGAGACACCTATTGAAGCACCTATTGAGGCTTCTATTGAGGCTTCTATTGAGTATGTTGCACCTATATCATCTACTTCAGCAACACCGCACAGCGGCAACAAACTTTTTTTAATTTTAGTCGTAAAAAAAATTTATGATTTACAATTTTCATTGATACCAGAACTTGAAGTTGATATGTATTCAGTAGTTGAACTTGTTTTTGGTCTGTGATATGTATTAAACTTAAATATTGATTCATATATGATGGAAATCAGTAATATGTTCTACAAATTTGGTATATATGTGTGTTTTTTGAAGAATATTTTTTAAAAATTATGTATTTTCATATGTTCGATAAATTACTGAGTTTTTGCCAAGTCCCAAGTTTTTAAAAAAATTGGGCCTGACAAATTATTGCCAAGTCTGAATTTTACAACTATGCATCCCACAGTGAAGATTTGATGGACGGTGTGTAAATAAATCAGTCACAGGTGTTCAAAGCTACATTTATATAAGATCTTGTGTGTAAGTCAGAAAAATTCTTTGTGGCTTAAAGTAGGCTCCACAAACCTGTTATATCAAACATAATCTTCATCTTATCAGACTTGTATTCAGGAGAAGGCATTCTATTAGAAATCTACACATCAAGTGTGTAGATAATAAACTATTTGCATTGTCTATGCAGATGATGAAATCATCACAAGCAACAAAACAAGCACAGTTTACCCAGAAAATTAGATTTGTGCTTTACTTTTAACGTGAGAGATTAACTATCTTGTATTATTGCCTGGGAGTAGAGTTTTGGTAGTCTCCTGAAGAATTTTCAATTCTTAAATGAATATTCTAAAAAGCTGGTAAAATTTTGGAATGATGACTGTAAACAAGTATCTACCACTATGGCAGCTGGTCAAATGTTCTCAGCCATAAGTGACTCACAAAAGACCACTGAGATGCTTTTTGAAAAATTGGTGGGCAGTTTGACCTGATCTAAGTTCTGATGTGAGCGATTTTTCCATTGCTATAAGTGAACCAGATTATTGGAGAGCAACAAAACAAATTCTCTGATGTGTGCATGGTGGCACAACAGAGTTGATATTTAGTATACATGTGATGATTATTTTGGGCCTGTTGGTTTCACTGGAGCTGTTTGAGCTAGTTCAACAGATGATAGAAAATATGCCAAGTTACCAGTGCAAACACACCAGTATGGCCAAAATAAATTGGGGTTGGGTTGGGTTTGTTTTGGGTTTGTCCATACAAACATGAAAAAACATATAAAAACAATAAATATACACATATTTGCAGCCTAAACACAGAAGTTAAGCTCAGAATACCTGATCGCATCATATGATAAACAAAAACCACCATAAAAAATAAAACAAAAAATACTACTTCAATATCAATTTGTCAGAACTCCAATGCCATTGCTAAATGCATTCCTGGCACTCTCATCTTTCAGCTCAAATCATATAAGTCTACAATTTTTATTTTTAGAGTTAATAAATTTACAATTTAAATTAAAATTACAAAATACAAAATACACAATAAAAATTATTACAAATTAAATATAACTATATTGAATTTAGAATGAATTAAAAATATTGGAATTAAGTTTAATTGTATCAAATTTTAAAATATTAAAGTTCCAATATATAATATTAAATCTAAAAATATTAAAATTTCATATTATATGTTAAATTTAAAATATTGATCTAAATAAATTTTTAAATACTAAAATTTAAATAAGTTAAAATCTAACCTAAAACTTAAAAGTAATTAAATTACGAATTACCAAAGTTATAAAAAAATTAATAAATATTAAAAAAAATGAATGTTTAAAACCAGTGTTCCACGGGGACGCGTCCCCCCCCAAAAAACCCTGCATTTCCTAGAGGGGAACATCTCGAAGACTTGGGGACTTGGGGGAGACGTACCCCAACCAGGCCACCACCAGCGCCACCATCCCACCACCAGTGTCACTGTCTCCAAGATGCTGCTAGGACTTTGAGGACGTTGGGGTGTCCTCAAGACGTCTAGGGGACTCCTAGTTGTCTCCAAGATGTATAATTCTTATACTTATACATCTTTTTATAAAAAAAAAATTCAAGTACTATATGTATTTCAGCACCCTACCGCCCCCTCACTGCCGTCCCCACGTCTCGGAAACGTGTCCCCTGCCGTCCCCCCATCCTCGTCCCCAAAACCCCGTGGAACACTGGTTCAGACAGTCATTGGAAAAGAACCAACAAAAGCAATACATCAGTTGATGACACTTTTACACACTCACTTTTCCAATGTTCAACAACAATTTGGTTGATTTGTGAGAATCCTCATGCTTTGTCAAGCAGAATGCCAGCAATTCATCCTTGATCTGACCCTAGTCATTCCCAATTTACATAAAACAGCTATGATAATCCTAAACAAATCTATGTTGCTGGTTTGGGTTCAGGTTGGGCCTTGGCCAATCACTGACACTATTTGCACAAATGTGATTATTTGCACAAAATGTACAAAATCAAATACAGAACATAGTTGATAATCGATTATTATACCAGTTGCGAAGTGTTAGCAACTGCACACAGAAAATCAACACAAATCATCATATTGCTTTTCATTGAGAACATCGACATCATCAACTGGTTCATTGAAACCACAAGCAGTGCCAGTGCCACTCCCACTAGCTATGCTAATCCTAACCAAATCTATGTTGCTGGTTTGGGTTCAGGTTGGGCCTTGGCCATTCACTGCTTTTTATCCTAGGTTTGGTACAGTTGAGACACACAGACACTGTTTGCATAAATGTGATTATTTGCACAAAATGTACAAAAGTAAATACAGAACATAGTTAATAATCGATTATTATACCAGTTGCAAACTGTTAGCAAATCAACACAAATCATCATATTGCTTTTCATTGAGATCATTGACATCATCAACTAGTTCATTGAAACCACAAGCAGTTCCAGTGCCACTCCCACTAGCTGCACTATTCAAGTCTTGTGTAGCAACCTCATGCTTCTCATCCTTGATAAAGACTAAGGAAAGCTGTTAGTTTAGTTAGGGTTTTTTTTATATTCTTTTTTTAATTTTAAAAATGGCTTTTTCCTTTGGTCACAGGCAGGTTCACCCAAGTTTGCCCCATAAACCAGAAACACTGAATTAAAAGCTAAACATTTTACCATAATGTTATGTAATTTTGATTTTAGACTCACTTAACTAAACCTTGAGAGGTAATAACTCTAATTTTAAATAGGATGCATAAATTGTAGTGGGTAATTGTAGTGGATCATAGACAGTGACTCCTCTGTTAGTTCTTACCAGTGCTCTTCTTGGATATTGATGTGTCTACAAAAGGACCAGGATCGGATCCTCTGCTAACTGAGAGCTTGGATTTGGCAGCATCTACAAATGATCTTGGTCTCTCCAGAAAGGAGCTCATTACAGTGTATAAGTGAAGATGCTAAAGGATTACTGCTTGGAATAAAAATATCAAATATTTAAAGTATCAAAAAGATATATAGAGGATAAGTAGAATTTTACCTGTAATGAAAAGAATGACTAACAAAACAAAGAAACAAAAATGATTGTTGCAATCAAGAGTAATGAATTCATTGATGTGTAAGATGCTAAGGATAGGCCTTGATTGATTCCCATCTCTCATGGCATGGCCTAATGGTCTTACTGAATAATGACATTTGGAGAAAGGCATGGAACAGAAGAAGAAAGAAATGAGTAGGCAGGAAAAGGACAAGCTTTAAAATCTTAGGTGATAAAACCAGAGCTGTATATGGTGTTAAGAACAACTCTCTGTGCAAGCTAAGAAGTGGTTTCTACAAAATATTCTCTTCTATAAATGATAGAGAGTACCCTGCCAGGCTACTTAGCTTGCTGCCTCTTCTTGTCTTATTTTTTGTATAAGTGGGACTTGAATGTGATGTATAGGTCTTCGAGGTAGTGGAATACATTTAAAATTAATCAAGGCAAAATTTTATGATTGGGGATTTTGGGGTGTAGCTGTTTTCTGAATATATTGTTGTTGGTTTTGGCATAATGATTATGAACAAGGTACTTGGAATCTTGCTTGGACTAGAACTTGTGTTATATTTGTTCGACTACTTATTTTTTGGGACTAAAATTGTGGGATTCGCATCGAGTGTTCCATGGTTGTTTGAATTGCCATAATTTACATTGCCTTGTCTATATTTTCATGTTTTGGGAACCATGGAGGTATAAGCTTTCAAAAGCTCTCTCTTAATCTCAAGTTGTATTTTTTTTTATTAATTAGTAGAGATCTATGGGGGCCTCCACCCAAGAAAAAACAATTACATAAAAAATTACCTTAATGATCAACAACAAAAACCAATCAAAAGAGACAAACAATAAAATTGACTGAACCAAGGACAACCAATCAAAACCTATCAACTCATGCCAAAGAGCATAAACAATGTTGGGAGTCTCAAAACACTAACAGCCCACTGCAGCACCTCTAGAAAACCACCAAAACTTCAAACACATACCCACCAACATCCCACACCACTAGAAGATATAACACCCCAGCCCACCAAATCTTTCACTAGCACCTCCTCCTTTCTCTCTTCATTATCACCATAAGCAAAGGCATAGTATGAACCACTAGACCCAGAAATCTTAAACCGTGATTTGGTTCTAACCACCTCCATCGAAAATAGTACATGCATAGAGAACAAACTTAACACCTCCAGGCACCCTTGAGAATGGAGCACCATTCAACTTTCTAAAAGCCAACCAAGGTCTAAGCAATAATCCTTTAGCATCTTCACTTCCTTGTACAGCCAAAGAGCATAAACAATGTTGGGAGTCTCAAAACACTAACAGCCCACTGCAACACCTCTAGAAAACCACCAAAACTTCAAACACATACCCACCAACATCCCACACCACTAGAAGATATAACACCCCAGCCCACCAAATCTTTCACTAGCACCTCCTCCTTTCTCTCTTCATTATCACCATAAGCAAAGGCATAGTATGAACCACTAGACCCAGAAATCTTAAACCGTGATTTGGTTCTAACCACCTCCATCGAACATAGTACATGCATAGAGAACAAACTTGACACCTCCAGGCACCCTTGAGAATGGATCACCATTCAACTTTCTCAAAGCCATCCAAGGTCTAAGCAATAATCCTTTAGCATCTTCACTTCCTTGTACACCATATGTAAGAGTTGAGTATGTTGATAGCCACCCAAGATCTAGAGGCCAAATGGAAAGCACAATGAAAAGAGAAGATCAATATGACAAGAATAAATTGTATTCCTATCAAAGAATGCAAAATTGAATGAATGTATAATGTGTGAGAGACCTTTGGTTATATAGCTAAGGTGAGACATAGGATTAGACAAGATCATGACAAGCGTCTTAATCCTATGTCTAATATTAAATGAACTAGGACACAAGCATTAAATGATAAAAGATAAGATAAGATCTAATGTCAACTAAGACTTCTAGAAAGATTCCTAGGACCTAAGTAAACTTAACATGTGAATAGGAACTACAAGGTGAACTAGTTAGGTAAAATACTTTATTAACACCAACACCATAATCATCTTCTTTCTGGCTAGGCTGAGCTCATTCATAGATGCCACCAAATTCAAACTCTCAGCTAGCAGAGGATTTGAAGCCAGCCTTTCTGTAGATAACTTCAAATCTGAGAAAAGCATCACTAAAACAAACAGAGGAGCCATTGTCCATGCCCCACTACAAGCATTGCAATCTTCATCTTCCTGGGAAAGTCGTGCTAGATGGACTACTCACAAAATATGTGTCAGTGCAAATCAACTCAAAACTACATAACTAATCCAAAAATCATCAGATAATTCGATACACTGTAGAAACACCACCTATATGAAAATGCGTGTACAATGAAACAGATACCATACTTAAATTGTGATTCCAAAAAAATAATGCAATTTAGTTACTGAGAGCATTGGAAACTGTCAGTCTTTCACTCCAGTTAACGAGTGAACTTTTACAAAACGTTTTCTGTACTTTTTGTTACTTAAAAAGGGTTTAGAAAAATCAAAGAGTAACTTTAAGTTACCCTGAAGTAAAAGGCAATAGAGATATAACGAGAGAAAAGTACTGTCATTTATCCCAAACAGACATTAAAAAAAATCCAAAGATAAAAAATTAAGTATAAAAATGTCTCTTAAGACTTGGACAATAGGAGTCTATTACGTTTTGAGGACAGCATTTCTTATACACAAGTCTGTGACTACGTTTGGCCAAGGAAACATACATACAGTCCAAATTTGGCCTGAGTTGACATCCATGCCCTCTTAAGGATGTTGTTCTACTTTCCATGGAATGCCAGCTCTTATTTTCCAGCAATATATAAGTAAAGCTTTATTAATAAAAAGAATGAAGCGCAGTTTCAGATTTATATGAGAGTTTTCCAGAATTCAATTCATGTTTACAGTTTTGCAGTATTTATCAGTTTGCAAGCAATTTTAGGAATCTTTGCAATTAGGTTCACATTGGATTGAGTTTATGACTCAAGGATTTAGAGCGGAAAAGTTCCGGAGATTTCAGAACTTAAATATTTACATTTTAGATCAAGCTTCAAATTGTAGCAAAACAATGTAAACAATTATTGTAAAAAAAAAAAACAAACTTCCAACATAGATTGGACAATACATTTCTATAGAATTATAAATCCTTTAGAAAACTTTGGGTGCACATCTGAAGCAAATATGGTTGAATCCAACCTTCCGTGAAAACATTCTAACTTCCATTATAGATTGGGTAATGCATGTGTATAAAATCATAAATCCTTTTGAAATCATAATGCATGTCCAAAACTGAAAGCCAATCTTGTTGAATCCTCCCTCCTGTCTAATGTTTTATGATCAATAAACAAACATTTGCACAAACTTTACACTATCAATTCTCTCTATTCCTGATCATATGAAAAAATAAAATACATATCTTGTTTTAAAACGCTCTGCAAAAACAATAACACAGTTCAACACATATGGAAAGAAAAACAGGAGGGAAAGAAGCCAGCTAACCTAGACAATAGAAAACCCATAAGTACTGCAGAACTCAGCAAGTGCAGTTTGATTGGCTGGTTCCAATGACTGCTGAATGATGCCAGGATACTTTCCAGGGGCCTGTGCAGAAATTCTCGCCAATGAAGTTACAAGAAATCCTTTGGGATCTTTAACATCCTTAACTGGATCCTCCTCTTTCTTTCCAGCATTGTAAAGTTGAGCAAATGCTGGAGTGTATCCTACAGTTTCTTCTAGGTCCGGAATTTCCACCTCCTCCTCTACCCTCTCTCCCTCCGGTCTCACAAGCAAACTCATAATACTATCAAGCATTTTCCCCCAGAGCTGAATATGTGAATCGTCCAAGAATATTGGAGATTCACATAAAAGCCTTGTAGATGCAACTAAGCACAACTTTGTTTCATTAATTCCCACAATCGATTTGACTGTAGGCACCCAAAACCGCTCCAAAATTACTGGAAAAATAACTGGCTGAACTGCATTGATAGACTCGGTAAGAATTATATGACCATGCCTAACTAAAAAGAGAGACATAAAAATTATAACTGATTTATCAAATTTCACAGTATGTGCATCTTGAAGCCGAAGAAAGAGTACACTCCAGATGTTTCCCAAATAAGGAGATATTGCTTCATAGCTTAAAAATTGTATTGTGGTGTTCAGTATGTAAAACCCTGAACTTTCTGTGCTCTTTGCTGAAATTAGCTTACTAAATATACCAAGCACTTGACTCAGTCGCCCTTCCTGACTCAGTTCTTGGGGAGACTTTTGTAAATAGGCCTGCAATAGTCTTACAAGAGCAGGAACATTGGCTTTTTTCTGCCAGGTTTCGGGGGAAAGAAGCAGCTGGAAAACTGGCATGTAAGTTGGAGGAAGAGGAGGCCGATTTATTTCAATCAGCTGGGCCAGCAGTTGAAGAGCATACGGCAAGAATTCAGTTACATCATGAACCAAAATAGTTTGTAAAACTGGAAACAGGTTTGCTTCAAAACTTGTAATCAAACTTGGCTCTTTTTCACAGGATCGTCTTACTAAGCCAGCAACCGACTCAAACAAATAATGATTGAAAACGGGATTTTTAGGATTCTTACAAACTTCATTAAGAATGGACGTTAAACCTGTAAGGCAGCCAATTGCCAAATCTCCGGCAAGGTCTGCAATTCCCAAAACCCTCATTATACACTTCATTACATATGCATTCTCTTGGGACTCTGGCAATTTAAGTGCATTAAACAGATTAGTCATAAGAGGCTGCACAAATTGATTGATATCTGCTGAAGTATATCGTAACTGATTGCCTTCCTTAATGATCAACATTTTCTCAATGCAATTAGCAGCATAAGAATGGACGACATTAGATTCAGATAGAAGGAATCTCATTATATTAGGAATCAGACTCAGAGCAGTGGCCTTGGGAATTTGGTAGCGGAAAGTTGTGATAAACTTCAAAGCATCCGCCTTCAACAATGCTTGTGAATTCACATCCTCGCTTTGCAACTCGGGCATTATCATAGACATGACAAACTGTTCAAAATTGACCAAATCGGTACTTACCGAAGCTCCGGCAGCCTGTTTAGTTGACAGAGAAACCACCAAGTATATAGCACAGTTCTTCTCCTTCCAGTTCAGAACGGGATTAGTAGCATACTTTGCCTGCATGTTCTGTATATGCATTGAGATCATAGTCATCACATGTTCCCTATAATGAGTCGCGAGCCCTTTCACTAATTCGCAGGCGATTCGCCTTCTCGTGTCAAGATCACTACCCTCAATATCTCTTCTAATATATTCCACATGGTTCATCTCAAACAGCTCCTCGTCCTCATCCCTGATCATAACATTGGGCACTACAATGCTCTTGCAAATCTGTTGCAAAACATCGACGCCACTAAACAATACATGATGCACACTCTTGCTTACCGTTGTCAAAAACTTGATTGCAGTAACGGCCAATCGATCATGACTAGGTGTAGTAGAAATGTTCATGAGTAAACCCCAGACTGCGGAAGCAAAGTCCTTCAAATACTCCTGGAACTCCTCTTCATTCTTTTCCATGTAGAGATTGATGTTCTCGCAGATAGCGGCTCTGAGATGATCTACAAGGCTTTCCTCCACTGCGGGGTACGGAGTGGTCAAGTAAGTGCGAAACTCCGTCATCCATTCCTTCATGTGGTTCTCGAAAAACTCAGGTAGCTCCTGAAAGTTTAAAGAAAAAAATATCCGGCAGCACAGCCTCTGGCATTCAAACAGCTGCCCCAACACCGCCCCGTTTTGCATATTGCTCACAATAAGCTGCCCCGTTCGCAGAAAAATATCGAGCAATGGGGCCGCGAAGCCATCAAGGCAATACTTGAGATCAATGTAGAGATCGTTGCTCTTGTATTGATACCTAAACTTCTTGAAAATCGAGTTGGCAGTTTGAAGAACTCCATTGATCACCGTGTAGTCGACGGAAGCCTGGAGATTCGACACGAGCTCCGGCAGCAGGGTTTGCCACGCCTTGGGAAAATCGTGCTTGCTTATGATGGCCAGGGCTTCACTCAGCTGGCTCTGCACACGCGGTGGCGAGTTCAGCATGGACGCCACAATCACCGCTTTGATTTGCTCCTTGTCGGCCTCCTGTACCAAGGCGTAATCGCAAGAATCCGCATCCTGTACCGCCCACCTGTATCTCACATAGTTCTTGAAATTTACTGCTGCCGCCTGTCTGACTTGCTCCTCCACTGCCTGTTCCGACAGCAGCCGCAGAATGGCAATCCCATACCCGGGCTGATTCGCTGCCTGTTTCAGATATTCCTCTGCCTGTCTTCTCGGCTCCGGATTCGGCACTAGGGTTTGCAAGAAACACTGCGACAGAGATTGAACGCTTTCCGGAGTGTATTGCATTCTGTGAGTATCAAAATACTCCAAGGGTTTCCACCACCAATCTCTCCTACAACAGATACGCCTCTATCCTCTTTGCTTTGCGTTGCTGTGAAGCGCGGAAGTTGATGTGAAAACCTTCTCAGTAAAGGAAAGCGAAACTGTTCGTTGTTGGAAATACTAAACCTATGAACTCAACGGTGTAGATGAGATGGTGGAATCCAGCGGCTATCCACGCGCCGCGTTGTGCGTGAATCGTTCGAAAACAAACTGCCGCTTTATTTTTTCCAAACTTTTGCTCTTTGTGAACGTTATTTATTACCAGCGATCGCACTCGATGCTCAAATTAATTTTTCAATTTTGAAATATTTAAACTACCTAGCAATTCCACCCATAGTTTTAGAGGAAATTGTAGAAATTTGTTTAAAAACTTTTGTGTTATTTATTAATTTTAAAAATATATATATTATTTAAAGAGATTTTTAATTTAATTATTAGTCGATAGGCTAAATGTAGTGCGAGATTTGAGTCTAAAACAAATATCACACCTCCAAACCACTAGTGAGTCATCGCAAAACAATTGGATGAGAACATTCTATTTCCATTTGCAGTGTCTTTTTGTCAATTTGATGGTAACTTTTTTCATTTGCATTGCTTTATGTTTTAAATATGCAAATATTTCATGATTAGATAATACTTAATTTCTTTAAGGAAAAAATCTAGATTTGTCTAAGTTTATTTCATTCCATTATTTAGCATTTATTATTAATTATTACGCTGAGAGGTGTATTCAGTGTAGAGGGAAGAATGTTTCTCTATAAACATTAACACTTTTTAAAAAAATTGAGACTTATTTACGTGTAAAGTTTTTGCAGTTGCATTTAAATTGATGTGCAAGTGACAGTTGAACAAGGAGGTGAGGCATTAAAAGTAACTGACGTTAAAGAAGTTTGGAGGACGGATGATAATGGCGTGAAAGTGTAACGACTAGAATTGGAAAAATCATGTAGTGTCTTTAAAAGAATACTGGATTTCAAGCATTTCACATTTGAACAACGACATGCATGTTTTATTTGGCACTGTGTTGGAGATCAACATTACCTCAATCCTTTTCTATGTGTAACATTTTGTTTTGCATGGGACTGTTGTGCATGGGGGCATTCAGGCAAATCAAGAGTGTTGCAACCTACTTAAGAGTTTGTTGATCTACTTTTCATTTAGACAAGGCAATGTGCAAACCCCCTCCACTGAGTGTTGCACAAATTTGAAGGATGTCCGGTAGAGCAAGCCAAAATGCTTGTGTATTTTGATAAAGGACAACACTATCTTTGCCATAGATGTTTCCATCAACACCGTTCTTGATCTGTAAATGCCTCTCGCTTGTAATATCAGCACTTTCGTCTCCAACTACTCTAGTAGGCATCTTCTCTGTAACTTAATCTATTTTTTTCCTTTTTCTTCTCATTATTCAAAATCTTGATTTATTGTCATAGTGCTTCTCAATTTGTCGCCCTCTTCACTAGAAGCAAAGATTTTTGAAACTATTGATTCTTCTTTGCTTGCATCAATGTTTTATTTGGTAAGATGTTAGGCCATTCATTTCTTTCTGCTTTCTATATTGTAAGATATTTTTGAATTTATATGGTTATTGGTTTGAGTAGCCATCCTCTATGTCTGACAACAATTTGAGCAAGACTGTGAAGCTCCACTTGGAATTAACCATAAGGAAGGCCATTCAGAATCATAAATAGATGCATAAGATGATTTTTTTCCTTTGTCAATGGTGTCACAACATTGTGTTAAACATTTCTTAGAGGCATTATATCAAACACTTTAGTTTCATTGTTTATGCTTCCACATTTTCCATACATGTCTGGAAGGGTGGTTGCAACAACATCTAACAAAATTCCTCTATCGTCATGCTAGATGATGGATGGGTGCTTCCAAAGCTTTCATTTTGGCACTGGCAGGGAGGATGCTAGCAGAGTTTTGAGAGACTGGATTTCAACTTCTTAATTGCATTTGGTTGGAAGTTTCTAAAACCTTTTCAACAAATGAATTTTTGGCCTATCTTGCAATCATAGCATTTTGTGAGACCACATTTCGTTGAGGCTTTTGGTCAAAAATTTCACATGCCTTGAAATATCTTCCATATCTTTATTGTTTAGTTGGATCTGAAATGTAGTAAAATTTAAGGCAACATTTATTGTATTATTCTTTAGGCAAGCAATAATGCCAATTACTTGTTGTATACACCTAAAAATGGTATGGAGCACAAATTAATTAATACTAGTTATTTAATTAATTAATCTTAATTCCTCTACTTATATAAATAAATTGATAAATTTATTTGTATAGTTCACACCTTTTATTCTTCTATTCAAAAATCATCTTTCCTCTTGAATTAAATAAATACACAAATTTAAATAATTTGGTATTTGATTATTCCCCTTCCTCATTAAATTTGAATTTTTAATTCAAATTTGTCACATTTCTCCATAATTTCCTAACTTCCTCCAAATCACCCTCCACATCATCGCATGTCACATGATTTCATTTATTTCTAATTTTCAAATTAGAAATATTCATCTAACCTCTTAACCTCCTTGGAGTTGCATGGCTCCTCTTTCTAATTGATGTTCTTTAACACTTGGATGATTTGCCCTTCTAAATGGAGCAGCCTCCATGATTTCCTCCAACTTCCTTGTGCTCCACCGTTGATCTCTCAGGATCACGATCTCGACCGTCCATCTTTGCCACCTCATTCAAGGCTTGGAAAAATCTATAATTAGGAGATCATTCTACAACTTTTCAACAAGGATTTGATCATAAATTTATGCTGCAAAAATTATCTTAGCAATTGAGAGCATTTTAGAGTTGCATATCATTTAGTATTGTTATCATGGCAATTTTACTTTGTAGATTTAGTGTGGAATTATTATTTATCATATAATTTTCATTATATCAAAAGCAATAATCTTAGCATCATTTACATAGCAGCAATCTCATATTTCATTTAGCTTTCATATCAAAAATACCAAAAATATGTTAATGTAGGCATGTAGCTTTGCATTTTACAAATCTTCTCATCTCTTAGGTTGTCATCTTGTGAATTCATGTGCAACATACAAATCTAAGAGCATGAATTTAGAGATCCTTAAGATTAGAGAGCAATGAAATGATTTTAAAGAGTACATATAGCAGTTCCTTGTGTTACTTCAATCTCTTTCATGTAAGATGTTTCATTGATGTGTGTTGTATTTACTTTACTAATTCCTCCATATTAAACATCACACATAAATTGGCGCCCACCGTGGGGGCCTAGCCCCTTTCATTAACCTTTTTCTGGAAAAATGTGTTTTATAGGTTCAGATGTGAAATCTTTTAGTGTGATCGTGAATTCTTTCGGCGCATACGAAAACTTCTTTGGCGCATTTGAGCACTGTTTTGGTGCATACAGCCTTTTGTCCAGCGCATACATACCATCTTTCGATGCATACAGGGAGTATTATGGCGCATATATGTATTATTTTAGCGCATTGATTCTATGTTATGGCGCATCTATCTCATTTCACAAAAAATTATTATTCTGACAATTAATCACTATTTCTCTGTTATGCAAGTATTTCAAACGATGTTAGAGACCTTGCTGAAACTAGTGAAACATTGTCAAAGATTTCAAATCTGAAACTACTAACATTTGATTGCAGGGATTTATTGCTCTTTCTTTTGATTAAGTTAGGAACATAGCTTAATTAGGGGAAAATGAACACCATGTATGTTGTGACTATTGAATGGTAGGCATATGCTCTCCCCTTAACTAGGTGACCAAAAAGGCAAACCCATTCTTTTTATTTTTGCAATTTAATCCTTAGAGGGCTTGCTTTGGTGGGACAAGAGGTAATCACCCCAAGGGAATGACCCAACTAGGAACACGCTAAAGCCAAGCGACTTCCACCTAGGATATAAATGTGGGTACTTAAGGAAAGTTCAAGTATCACGCAGATTGTTCCAACAAGAAGGGCAACAATGTTCTCTTTCCTTATGGATGATCCTCCATGAACGGAATGCCTATACTAGAACCCTTGTTATAGTATGCCAAAATCCCTTTTCTATTTGCTGGTGCAAGAGGTATAACCTCTGAAGCCATCCCACATTCTTGTGGCTTTTGGTAGAAATGAGAAGTCCGTCATGGGAGATTCATGAGGACTGAGCTTGGCTGACCCGAGAAGTGAATGTAATGCAAGGGGGAGCTAGTGTGGTCAAACCTCTATTCATTCGCCAAAAGTAAGCACAGTTGGACTAAACATCCAAATGGGAATCCAGTAAATATTGTCCTTCACAGCCCTAGGGATTGTACTTGTTTGATGTGTTTCACATGCATGTTTTGAAATAAATTTTTGAACAAACATCACATACTTGGATATACAATCGCTAATTTAGAAGAACATCCGAATAAAACAATCAAATTTCCTTGCCAGAAAATAGAAAAATCCATTAAATTGTCGAAAAACAAAGAACATTTTCTTGATCAGCGCATCTATTGACTGTTCTGGTGCATGCCTTAAATACTCCAGCACATCCATTGACTATTCTGACCCATTTATCCTTTGTTCTAACGCATTTGTACTATTTTGAAACACACACCTTCCATATTCTGGCACATTTATTGTCTATTTTGGTGCATACATCCCTTGTTTCAGTGCATATGTGCCATTCTATAGTGCATACCAGCCATCATTTAGCACATCCAAGTCATTCCTTGGTGCATCTGTCTTTTAGCGAATATGTGCACTATTCTAGCGCATTCATAAAAAATTTCAAACCCGAGAGCCAACTTCCCTATCTGTCTGAATTTTAAACTCACAGTTCACGATTCCTCTTCAAAATAGAACCATTCCCCAGTCACACTAGAGTCTCAAACTTGTTGAAACTAGTATTTTCAAGTGAAAATATTTAACCTAAACTATTATCAAACCTCTAAAAGTGCCCCATCATCACATCTATCTTTGGTTAGCAACTAAGTTTCACCATCAAGATTCATCATCCTTTATCAGGATTCATCATACTTCATCCTTAAATGAACGTTGTGTAATCAGATTTGTTTCATCCCTTTGGCACTCCCCAATAACGATCAAATATTAGTGCATTCCCATCACTTGTATGCCCGTTCAAACAAGATCACAAAGACAAAAACTCAAGGAGAAAGAACTGGAAACCCAAAACAACATGGTTGAAAGAGAAGAGAATCCCTTTTTCAGAATTCATCGAGATGAGATAGAGGAAATAACGGATGAAGCCATAGAACAAGCACAACAAGATCCCAATTTTCATAAGTTCATGGACAGTATTTTTGAAAAGGAGGGTGAAAAATACCTTTTGATGCTAGCAAACAAAGGGGTCAAACTACCCAAGGATTTTGATATCACAAAATTAAAAGGAACTCCTAAGAAGACATAAATAAAAACACAAACTAAAACAAGAAATGAAGCAAGAACCAATGACCCCATAAGTGCTTTAACACAACAGATACAAACCCTTCAACAATAGATGCAAAACATGCAAACCAGAGCCACAAAAAGATACTCAATACAAGACATATGTTTGTACCCTTTTAATTGAAGTGTAAACATGATCCCATTTCCCAAGCATTGTGAATCCCCTAAATATGATAAATACAATGGTAAATCGGACCCTATAGATCACATAAGGGAATTTCGAATGATGAGCCTAGAATTCGCACATGAGGAAACTTACTTCATGAGATTATTCCCACAAAGCTTGGGAGGACAATGTATGCAATGGTTCTCACAATTACCCCCAAGGATCAAGTCCTTTGAAGAATTGGTCAATAAAATTATCACCCAATACTCTTATAATATCCAACATGAGATCACAATGAAGGACCTTTGCAATGTGAAACAGAAAAAGGGAGAATCATTTCTTGTATTCTTACAAAGGTGGAGAAGATTATTTGCAAGATATCCTCGTGCTATACCAAAAAAGGAAAAGATGGAGGTGTTCATTGACAACTTAAATGATGATATGAGCTATAGGCTTGAATTACAATATCCACCAACCTTTGAGAAACTTATTGAAAATGGTATCAAAATCGAAGAAGCTTTGGTCAAGAGAGGAGTCTTGAAAATTTACAATGAAAATAACTTAGCCAACTCCTCCAACAACTATAACAACAATTTTAAACCAAAGTTTTGGCAAAAATACAATAATACTAATAACAATGCTTCAAACTAAATGCATAATGCCAAACCGGTCTTTAATTTAATGAGAACCACATCTCACACCAACCAAACCCCCAATCAAAATAACACCAACCAAAACACGAATCAGAACCCCAATCATAACAGTGACCAAAACAATGCTCCATCTCGACCATCACCATATCCAACACCATCAAATCGTAGGAAATTTACACCTTTGCATCAATCACTCAAATCCGCATTGAACGAACTTCTTGCGGAAAAAATTATCACCTTACCCGACACCCGAGGTTTTGAGCTAAAAGTGAAATCATCATGGTGGAATGATGCTCATTACTGTGAATTTCATCGGTGCAAAGTCCATCTAAAGAATAATTGCATGCAATTAAAGCACAAGGTGCAAGATTTGATAGACCAAAATATCATACAAATAGAAGGACCCCAAACAAACACTGATCATGGTGTGTTCAAGAATCCGTTACCAAATTATGACAAAGGGGAATCCTCTACAACAAACAACAAAGGGAAAAACGTAAACTATGTTCACGATACTACCATTTTTCATATTTCAACTATTGAAGATCAAACAAATGACATTAAGATTAATGACACACTAGACATTGTTGCAACTAACAATCAAACTAATGACATTCCAATTCACCATGGACAAGACACCACCCCAACTGAAAGTCAAATAAATAACACCATCATCTCATTAAATCAAGTCCATGACATCAAACAAGACACATTTGCAACCAACAATCAAATTAACGTAATTAAAATCAAAGGAAAACAAGACCACACACCTGTCAATGCTACCACAAGGGCACAATCCAAATATGTCATGCAAGAAATTTGTCATAGATTCCATATTCAACATCGATTCTCCACGCCTTATTATCCTCAAGGAAACGGTCAAGCAGAAGTAACAAACAAGACTATCTTGCCTCAAGAAAATCGTCAATGAGTCTAGACGTGATTGGCATATTCAGCTGAACCCTGCTTTATGGGCCTATTGTACAAGCATCCAGACACCCACAGGAGCCACACTATATTCCCTTGTATATAAAGCAAAAGCCATTCTACCTATTGAGGTCAAGATACCTTCACTTCGGGTGTCTCTGAAGGGAATTATATCAGAAGAGGATTACGGAGTTTCTAGACTAGACAAAAGTTGGAACTATTGGATGAACATCGTCAGCTTGTAGTGGATCACTTGAAATTATATCAGCAAAGAATGTCTAGGAGCTACAATCACAGGGTTAAACCAAGAACCTTTCATGTTGGTGATCTAGTACTGAAAGAAAATCGTCAAAATCAGCAAGATCGAGAAAAGAACAAATTGGTTAGGCCCTTTTGTTATTGTATTAGTCTTTGGATCGAGGGCATATCAATTATCCACACTAGAAGGGAATCTATTTGAGGAACCGATGAACAACCTTCATCTGAAGAAGTTCTACACATAATGCATCCAGTTAGAGTTTCTAGAGTACAAGAGTTGGAACTATTGGATGAACATCGTCAGCTTGCAGTGGATCACTTGAAAGTATATCAACAAAGAATGTCTAGGAGCTACAATCACAAGGTTAAACCAAGAACCTTTCAAGTTGGTGATCTAGTACTGAAGGAATATCCCCGAAATGAGAAAGATCGAGAAAAGAAAGGAAAATTTGAGCCAAATTGGTTAGGCCCTTTTGTTATTGTATCAGTATTTGGATCGAGGGCATATCAACTGTCCACACTAGAAGGGAATCTATTCGAGGAACCGATGAACATCCTTCATCTAAAGAAGTTCTACGCATAATGCATCTAGTGCATGCTTAAAAGTCTTGAAAAAATCATTACCCTAGTGAAAACCTGGCAAACAGGCACCTTAGTGATAGCAAAAAAAGTAAAAAGATCAAAAATATAAAAAAAGAGAAAAAAGAGAAAAAATATAGAAAAAGAAAAGAAAATACCTGGCAAACAGGCATCTTGGTAACAACAAAAAAATCATAAAATTTGAAAAGTGCAGTAAAAAAAAAGTAGTGAAAACCTTGTAAACAGGTGCTATTTGTGATAAATCGGCTCCTCCATCTATTTGGAAACGTTTGTTGACCTTCCATTTTTGTCGTCATTACGCATACATGCCTATCATAAAATGAACATATCCATATCTGGTTGTTGCGGTTGTGTCCCACCTTGGCTTGGTTTTCATTGTGCATATCCATAATAATTGGTTTGTTTCGAGCACTAGGGGCAAACTCCTGAACTCACTGGGGGCAAATAACCGTTGAGCTTAAACCAACAGGTAACAAACAAACAACAACAAAACAACTTGGCATCAACAACAATCACCTTGAACACCAATCACAATCAATCAAAAAAATTGACCATCTGACTCAACATCAAGACAATCAAATCAAATCTCACTAGATGATCATCTTCTGAATCATGGTTGGATCACGTTGGCACGAAGGTTTAGATGTTGTATCTCGATTGTTTCTATCATTTCTCTAGAGTACCTCGATGATGTTCTGAACTAGAGGGGCTAGGAAGGAGAATGGTATTTTCTTTGTCTGTTATTTGTGAGTCAATCATTAATACTATGCAAATTGTTGTGGGACATGCTCTACAAAGTATCATTGATGACATTCTGAATTTGCATGGGAAAATGATTAACTCTTATTTGTTTATGCAAGTGATGCTCAGGTTATCTCGGTCCAATTATACCTAGATGCTTGTGTTATCTTGCACTATCAAAACTCAACAGAAGTTGTACTCAGGTCATCATGGTCTAATTATACCATCGATGTTTGTATAAACTTTCAAAAATTTAAAAATCTCAATGATGATACCAAGCACAATGAAGCAGATGGCAACATTGCATAGTTAGGTTTGCATGGCTAAGATAGAATTGCATTCATATTAGTTCTAAATTTGCATTATAGATTTTTCCAAGGCTGACAACTTTCAACATGATGTTACCTCTCATTAAAATATTGAGTAGACTTGACATAATAAAATCAATCATTCATTTGCATTATCATTTCCATATCATATCGTTAGAAAGTATTATCATACATCTATCATAATAGTTGCATTATAAATTCCACAAAAAAAGCATCTTTTATCCATCCATGTATTTATCGCATATTTGCATTGCATTGCATGAATACAAAAGCAAAGCATTTTCATAATCCATACATCTGTACATATCATACATCTATCCATACATCAAACCATATGATTACATAAAAATTCAAAATAGAGCATCATCCATAATAACATCATCATTCATAATCCATATCATACATCGATATCATAATAAATTCATTCTTTCATTCATACATCGACATCCCTCATAACAATCATCTATAATAAAATCATAATCCATGCATCATCATAATCCATTCACATACTCATTCAGGCATATAGGTCATATATTTGCATCAAAAAATCCCAAAAGAAAGCATTATCCTCATATATCCATACATTTGCATTCATCATACATCGATGCATTATCATATATCTATACATTTGTCATATCCAAAATCATTTCATTCATTTATCATGCATTAGGAATCATAAATCATTCATATCCACGTATAAAATCATATATTTGTATTCCATATGATAAACCATTTTGCATTCATTCATCTATCCATATCATCGATCTATACATGTGAAAAATACAAAAATGCAGTGCCTACCATATCATTTGCATGACTATATCCATCTCATATATCATAATAAAAGCATCATCCAACAACACATAGAATCATACATCATCATCTCATTAATACATTAATACATAAAACATGGCATAATCATATATAACATCGCATGACATATAGCACATAAAACTAAATGCATCCACCATAAAACATCCATCATAAAAAGCATATAAACATCATGTAGATCAATCATCAAAACTACATATCATATAAATCTCATAATAACAATGTCAAGTGTACAAGGATGTCCAACAATATGAGGAGACACATCATCAAAAATGGAGAAGTATATATCACAATATCATAAAATCTTTGAATCAGTGTATACAATGTCTCAGCAAATACATCAAAGCTGATCAAATAAAAACACTATGAGGTGTTGCCCTCAGATGTCGTAGGCCTCACTGACCCTCCTGCCAAACCTCTTGCAGCCCCTAATAGACCTGCACCTATACCTGGGTCTGGACCTGGATCTCGACATGGTGGCCCAACCACACTAATGTTGGTGGTCTGAGAGTGGCTTTATGTTGACCTAGTCTCAACATAACTCACCCGACGCTTTGTAGGCACTGCATCATAATAACAACCACTGTAGTACTCGACCTCTTTGGCGACCCGAGTAACCTCTCTCATCATGTCATCGATAGTGGTCCCCTCTACAATCTGTTTACTAGGGCCACCGCCTGCTCTCCATGTCGCCTGGTTGTATCCCTCTTTATCGTCAAAGTGGCAATCTGGGTCTGTGCCTATCCCTGTGCCTGTAGTTATGTTTGGGCCTGAGCTAGCTGACCCTATAG
This sequence comes from Sequoiadendron giganteum, assembly GCA_007115665.2. Taxonomy (NCBI): domain Eukaryota; kingdom Viridiplantae; phylum Streptophyta; class Pinopsida; order Cupressales; family Cupressaceae; genus Sequoiadendron; species Sequoiadendron giganteum. The sequence goes on along the minus strand of CM021105.1, from coordinate 342,012,887 downwards.
TGTTTGTACATGTCCCTGTAAAATAGTAACCTGCCCTTGGGCTTGAGCCAGCTGTGCCTGCAAGGCAACAATCTGTGTTTGTTGTTGTTGTGAAGGCACCCCAATATGTACATGTTGTTGTGTTGCACGCACCAAGGATCTCCTGCACCGAGGTATCATGGTATCCCTCACATCAAATGCTCTGCCTCCTCCATCACCACCTCCTCCATCTCCATCTTCTTCATCATCTCCTCCTCCATCCCCACCCACAACTCTCTCCTCCTCCTCTCCATCACCCCTCCCTCTCCTTTGTCTGGGTGCCTTCTCCTCATCATCATCCAATGTTGGCACTGGCTCGTCAGGACTAGATAGTCTGGGAAATGGATGTGTGTCGAAGTACTCTGCATAATCCTCTAACATAGCAGCCTCTGCAACCTCCAGATGATATTCCCACATCATGGGCTGTAAACCATAATACTCCTAGCAAGCTGCATCATAGAACATAAGGGGCCCCCACTCTAGTATATCCTGGTGCCTCCTAGCATATGTGTCCACTCCCTGAGGCATGCTCTTCACCCTACCGTATTGTCGATGCACCTGACCTAGAAGAAACCTCTCAATAATGAACTGTGTCCGTCCAATCAAAAACCTGGTTGTACACATGTACGACATCTCTAATTGATCCTCTGCCCACTGCTCACAGTCTATGTATGGTTGCCATGTCACAGTGTCAAGATCATCCAATACCCAATGCCAGTACTCTAATTTTCCCAGCTTATGCTGGACAATGGGGCCTCTATATCCATATACATATGGCATGCCAATCGGTCGAAACCTATCTACAATTGGTCAGGTAACAACTATGTGCTCCCATGTCCAAATCTGAAGTAATGTCACCCCGACTAATAGGTTGGCAGCTCCAAGATAGACTACCTGATGCTGATCATGATATAGATGTGTCAACATGCATGAACCCCAGGCATATCGGGTCCCTTGTAGAATCATTTGCTCTAATATCCGGCCCCACCCAATGGATAGTCCCTTTGACCTGCGGTTGAGACATAATAAACCACCAACAAAACTAGCAAGTACAAAAGGTAATGGGGCATAACTCTCGCACATCTCCTACCAGGGTATCTCGTACCTGTTGATCTAGTCATCATGAAATATCCTTTGAAGGGCATTTGTCCTACCCTACTCTATATGATCATATATGACTATGTCCCCTACTACAGGAATCCGTAGAATCCGGTATACATCCTATGGTTTCACGGTCATCTCATCGATAGCCAGGTGAAAGGTGTTGTGGTCGCTATCCCATCGCTCTGCTAATACTATCAGTAGTGCTTGGTTAATCCTAACCTGGGGCATATCAATCAAATGGTACAATCTGCATCCCTCAATCAAATCCCGCTTAGCCTAACTCAAGTGGGGAATCAACTCCCAAGTTTGTGGGAAGCTCTCTCGAGACATGAGGACTCCTAAATCACTCTCCTATCACCATCAAAAATCTCACAATCAATCAATCAAACATCAGTCAGCCTATCAATCTATCAATGCACCTTGCCTACCATGAGGTCAATCAAACAATCTATCAAGGTACCTCGCCTATCATGAGGTAAATTACCATTAGTCCATCATTGCACCTCACCTATCATGAGGTAAATCATCGTTAGTCAATCATTGTACCTTGTCTATCATGAGGTCAATCATCATCAATCAATCATCTAATATCACCTATCATGAGATCGATCATCATCTAATCTATCAACATCATTAATCAATATCAACCCAAAGGTTGACGAGATTAAAAAAAACCAAAATCAATGGAGAAAATAAAAAATCCTCATTTTTGGCATGGGTGCGCCATAACAACGCTTCTATGCGCCAAAACATCAATGCGCTAGAAAATTTAATCTATGCGCCATAACAGGCCATTTATGCGCCAATTCAATGCATGCGCCAAAATTTTGCATCTATGCATTATAAAAGTGCATGAATGTGCTACTTCAATGAATGCACTACTTCACCTAATAGATGCACCAAATAATGTAGCCTATGCTATCGAAAACCTATGTGCCAAAAAAGACAACCGATGCGCTACATCGGGTCATATATGCGCTAAAACTCAAATAATATGCGCTAAAACAGTTCCTGCATGTGCTACTCTATCCTATGGATGCGCTAAAATAGTTGAGCGTAAAATTCAAAATTTTAAAAACATGGGAAAATTAATTCAAAATTCACAAAAAAATAAGTTTTCGGAGGTTCGTACCGGAGGTCCATATGTCGTTGGGTGGTTGTGTCGTCGCACGCGCTCAAATCAATGAGTCTGAATCAAAATCACCATTTTACTCCAAGTGCTCAAAGTTGCTCAATCTCTCTCAAATAATATGCGCTAAAACAGTTCCTGCATGTGCTACTCTATCCTATGGATGCGCTAAAATAGTTGAGCGTAAAATTCAAAATTTTAAAAACATGGGAAAATTAATTCAAAATTCACAAAAAAATAAGTTTTCGGAGGTTCGTACCGGAGGTCCATATGTCGTTGGGTGGTTGTGTCGTCGCACGCGCTCAAATCAATGAGTCTGAATCAAAATCACCATTTTACTCCAAGTGCTCAAAGTTGCTCAATCTCTCAAAATTTCAAAATCACAATGCACAAATGAGTTTCTTTTTCATTTTTTACCTCTTAAAAGGGTAATTAAGGTTTGTAATTAAGTGGCATTTATTTTTATTTTTCAAAATGGGTCTTTAATTAACTAATCAACACTGTGGCAGGTTCACTTACAATTTTCGGGAGATAAATCGACACACCATCATAAAATTTGAAAATCATCAGAATATTATCAGAAAATCATTTAATCATCAAAAATTTCAAAATTCAAAAATCATAAAAAAAAAAAAATTAAAAAAATTTCCCTGATTTATCTCCCGAGGGGGCATACATCAATCATCACTGAAAAATCAGCGTCTAGGGCATGTTGAATTTTTTTATCTTCACGAGCTAACAATTTTTTCTTTGAAGCAATGCGTTTGTGTGCATCACTTCAAAAAGGGGCAAAATGTATACACCTAAAAATGGTCTGGAGCACAAATTAATTAATACTAGTTATTTAATTAATTAATATTAATTCCTCTACTTATATAAATAAATTGATAAATTTATTCTTCTATTCAAAAATAATCTTTCCTCTTGAATTAATTAAATACACAAATTTAAATAATTTGGTATTTGATTATTCCCCTTCCTCATTAAATTTGAATTTTTAATTCAAATTTGTCACATTTCTCCATAATTTCCTAACTTCCTCCAAATCACCCTCCACGTCATCACATGTCACATGATTTCATTTATTTCTAATTTTCAAATTAGAAATATTCATCTAACCTCCTAACCTCCTTGGAGACACATGGCTCTTCTTTCTAATTGATGCTCTTTGACACTTGGATGATTTGCCCTTCCAAATGGAGTGACCTCCATGATTTCCTCCAACTTCCTTGTGCTCCACTGTTGATCTGTCAGGATCACGATCTCGATCGTCCATATTTTCCACCTTATCCAAGGCTTGAAAAAATCTATAAATAGGAGATCATTCTACAACTTTTCAACAAGGATTTGATCATAAACTTATGCTACAAAAATTATCTTAGCAATTGAGAGCATTTTAGAGTTGCATATCATTTAGTATTGTTATCATGGCAATTTTACTTTGTAGCATTTTAGTGTGGCATCAGTTTTTATCATAGAATTTGCATTTAGATTTGCATTATATCAAAAGCAATAATCTTAGCATCATTTACATAGTAGCAATCTCATATTTCATTTAGCTTTCATATCAAAAATACCAAAAATATTTTAACGTAGGTATGTAGCTTTGCATTTTACAAATCTTC